>CAJRST010037777.1:19034568-19099661 GCA_907169785.1 Menidia menidia
GGGGGGGGCTGGGGGGGGGGGGTTCTCGCAGTTACTGATTAACTGATGACGAGGCCGCCGCCGGCTTCTCCTTTACTCCCGCAGTCATCCTCTACTTAGTCTGCAGTCCTCTTTACAGTTCACCACACAACAGTATCAGTGACGTAGCCTTTGTGTGCATTGTTGGTTTTTCCTGTTCAGTTAAGTAATTCATTTATATCTGTATATATGTATGGAAATACATATACACACACACGCGCGCGATTACTTAACTGAAGTCTATATAATGTGAAGGATCCTCTCTCGTACAAACATATAAATACACCAGCGCTGCTCTGCTCCACCACAGGGGGGCGCTCCGGCAGGCAGCCCACCTCAGCCTGTCGATGTTCAGTCTCAAATAGTACACAGGGGCGGCAGACTAGAAATCTTCAATCTTTCTCTGTAGCATAGATTTGGACTTTTTGTTTTTGTTGGTGATTTTTGCTTCGTCGGACGTCTCTACTCGATCACGTATTTGTCGACGACGAAGGAAGTTTCTGAGGAGAATTTCACCGGGCTGTCACCGTCTACGTGGGTCACTTTGGTAACCTGTGGGGAAGAAAAAAAAAAACAGGGTCAAATATGTTGATATCCATATCAAACCTTACAGGGAAAAGCAATCATCTTACATCTCTGTGACTTGCTGTTCCCTCCCTAATTTCTCCTCTCGTCTGTTTTAAGTTCATTAACTTCTGTGAGTTGAGTTCAATTATGCTTAAACTAAATTTTCCCTTCCAGACAAGTGTGCAAAGTCCAGATCTGATACCAATCATTGGTTTAACCTGCAGACATCCCACGATGAGCCAACACTACAAAGGAACAGAGAGGTCAGGGAACACAGCAGGATAAGAGCCAGGGGGGGAAACCGAAAAGCTAAATCCCACATGGCTTGGCGAGGGAAGGATAAAAAATTAATAAAAAAAAGAGGGAGAAAATGGTGGTGAGAACGAAGGTCTCGTGCTTTTTAGCAAAGTGATTCAATGAAACTCAGAGTGAAACCTGTGAAACCATCTATTCTAATCTGAGTAAAATGATGAGTCAGACAGGGGAACTAAATTAAAGACAAAAACATGAGTGAGATTCTCTTTAACCTTGCATTCTGAATAATTCAATCTGTCTGTACGACGTCAGTGAAGGCAGCAAAGGTCAGTATTTTCGTCCATTAATATCAAACCACAAACTGGAAATAACACAAGAAGCTGGAGTGTGAACTTAACTTGAACTGATCTGGATTTATATTACCACAAAAAAAAGTCTTTAAAAAAAGCTCTTTTCAACCCTCGGAATGAAAGATGAAGAAGGCCAAACCAAAAAGGACCCATCTAATATTTCACAGATTTGGCCATAATCGCGTGTCCTCATCTCTTCCACTACAGGCAGAGCTTCCCAACACCTCAGATCGACACCTGAGGCAAGAGTCTCCTAACAGCTGTGAATTTTAATCTGTGCTTCCACATACTGACTGCAGCTTCACATTAAAAACCTGACAAAATGGTGACATGCTTTAATGTGGAGGACCCGAATGTGAGTCCAAGTAAAATGGCCTTCAGAGGGAACACATCTAAAAAAGCTAATAGTGTGATAGTAACCCACCTGAATGTCACAGTAGTTGCGTTTGGACACAAAGGACACATTGATAGGGAAGAAATCGTTGGGCTGCCCGGCGATGCTGAACTCCAGGCTGCCCGTCTTGTTGTTGGCGTCGATGACCGGTAGGCACCACTCCAGAAGGTTCCGCTTGCCATCGTGCTTGTACTCTCCGTCCAGGTCCCCGATCACGGGGGCTCCGACGCCAGACCTAAAGGGGGCACGGGGGAGCACACAGACAGAGGGGATGCGCCTTTACGCTAATGCCACAACCACCGAGCGGACGAATTCTGATCGACAGCAGCAATAAAACATCTGCAGGCTGTCGGAACTCACGGTACGGGGATGCTGATGACCACGTCGTTCAGCTCCAGGGCGTCTTCCTGCAGCTCGTACTCGATATTGACGTCGCAGCCGGTGCCGCTTTCCGACGGCCAGCAGTTAACTGTCGCACATTTTAGAGCCCCGTTAACAATGGCCTGCCACATCACACCGAGTTAGACAGAAACCCCCCTGCTGCCATCGAAAACGGAGCCAACAGGGGGCCGAGCCCAGAAAAGCCATACCAGCTTTTTCCCCATCATGTTCTAAAAAATCATGTTCTAACGTTTTCTGTCACAATATTTCTTAAGGCATATGTTTTCCAGCCATGAAAAGCAACCACAGCCGTAAAGTGTGTGCCGACTCCGCGTTTGTACGTACTGGTTAGAGGTATGAGGGACTCATCCGTGGTCTGCAGTCTCCACTTCAGCACACCGACATCGTTGTTGAGCGGGAAAGACTTCTCGGGATTCTTCAGGCCAATCACCGAATCTGTTGTAAACAGTTTCTTGTCCACGTTGGGATGTGTCTGAGAAGAGAAACGCGATGAACACCATTTCAGGTTTTAATGTTCCAGCTTAAATCCGAGCTACTTTTGTCCATGTGTGGCTTCTTTAGCTTCCTTCCGCCGTCCAATCACATGCATGTTAGGCTAAACTGCAGCTTTAAATTGTCCCCGGGAGTGAGTGTGTATGGTCGTTTGGCTCTGCGTTCACTTTGAGCTAATATCCGCTCATAAATAGAATCAAACAGGTTCTTTTGGGTCTAGTCATTCCTGTTTTCTGGAGCCTTTTAAACCAAAGAAACCGTTTTACAGCATCACTATTTCTAAACAACAACACGTGCGTGTGTGGAATGGCGTCTCATGACAACAGTGAATCAGGTCTAACACACACACCTATTTCTACAGCCAACCTTTCCCCGGAGGGTGGGCCTACCTGCAGCTGCAGCCCTTTGTTGTCGTTGTTGTTGATGATGAGGCGGATGCGTCCGGTTTTCTCGTCCGAGACTCTGAGCGTCACCATGCCCAGCACCTCCATGTTCTGCAGGCCCCCGTCGCGGCCGCAGCTCAGCGAGATCTTCTCCTCGACGCGCAGGTGTACACTGGGGAGAGGAAAGCACACGCTCTGAGGACGTGGCCCCCCCCCCGCGGCTGTCCGGCCAGCGTTGGGGGAGCCACCTGCAGCTGTCCCCTCTGAACCTAAAGCTGCTGAGCCACTTGGGTTCTTCGGCTCTCTTGTCAGGATACCATTTTGGACTCTTTTAAGAGTGCACTAAACGGCTGAGGTCTGGAGCTTTCCCCAAAAGCAGACAGCTTGTTTTATTGTGGAAAAAAAAGATGACTTCTCATTCCACTGGGTGGCCTCACATCTCTTGCATAATAAAAAGACATCTCCTCTTAGATGGCTCCCATTGGACCTTAGATACAAAGGTTCCGGTTGGGCCTAGACCCCCCTGATGCACATACCTCTCTACGTTGACTGGTGGGGGCAGAGCTTTAGAAACGTCAGAGCCTCGTTTTCCTATGGTGGGCATGATGGTTTCTCCCTCTGACTTGAGCTGGTCGACAAAGTTGTCGGCCTCCTTCCCTTTAGCACCGAGTTTCAGAGCCTTACTGGGTCCACTGGATCTGGACAACGGAGGAAAAGAGGAAAACTCATTACATCAGGCCATTTGTGGGCAGAAGAGAAACCTGTGAAGTGTGACGAGAACTGGTGCATCTGCGGGTTCTGTACCGGACTGGTGCTGGTGTGATCTTGGGCTTCTCCGGCTCAACGATGGTGTCTGTGATTATGGCCCCCGAGGACACGCTGGATAGTCCGGAGTTGCCGAAGCCACCGAAAGCTGGCACCTTCTTCCCGGAGCGCTCGGCATCCCGCCTGGCCTGCTGCAGCTCCTTGGCCTTCCTCCTCATCTCGGCCTTGGCCTCACGCTCTTGGGTCTGAGGGTGTCCAAACACATTCAGTTTGACTTTACACTCTTCTACAAGCCAGTTACCGACCCATGCTCAGGATAGGCCATCTCCGGGCACATGCCATGCAACGGTTAAATTTCCGTCCCGTCCATTTCAATGGGCCCTTATGCGGGTCTGACTAGGAAAGAGAGAGCAGAGGGATCTCACCTCTCTGACAGCACGGAAAACCTTCTCCTCGTGGGAGTCCATCTCTGTAAAAGTGCGGATCTGAGCCAAGTTGACGTTCTCTCTGTAGCCAAGCGCCACGATCTCGTCGAAGGCGAAGATGAGGTCAAAACAGTGCTCTGAAATTTCGCTCTCCTCCAGCACGCGACAGTATTCCGGGATCTGCCACAGTGGAGCAAAGCAAATCTCAGAATTAAAAATAGAAACAAGACAGACATTTCCCATTGTTTTATCGCTTTTTATGTTGCAAAGTAACCCACTCTTCAGCAGATCAAATTATATTTTCAATGTGTCAGTGTCGTGACAGGAGGAAAAAGCTAATTAAAATGACCACTACTCTCACTCTGAGCTGGAATAAAGCAAATGTGGAACCAGTGGGAAAGGTTCCCTCGCTCTCCCTCTCACGCATGCACACTGGAGTTCTGAAATGTGGAGCCATGTTTCACAGCCGAAATGATTCAGGAGAGGAATCGGTCTGCTCTGCTGCTCGGTAGCTTTTAAACATGCCACCGGGGGGAATACAGACACACGCGGTACTGGTGTCCATACAGTAAGAAGCCTGCGTATCAGTGGCCTTTCTATTATTTGGCTTCAAACCGATAACAGACTTGCTAAATTCAAATGACAAGTCGACTGACTGCTGAATGAGTTATTTAATGTTTATATTGATGCATTTAGGCGCTTTTATCCAAAGGCCAGAGCAGAACAACTGGATGGCAAACTCTACTAAACCCTTCAATACTGAGCAGAAGAGATTTTAGAAACTGACAGAGGGAGAAGTGTTTTGTTTTTTTTAAAAAGAGAAAATTTCAACATTCTAATTTCCCTCTGGGTTTACTAAAGTACTTTTCATTTAGTTTCGATTGGTGCTAGCCTCACATGATGAGGTTGTTTCTATCTATGATATGCTTGGGTGTCATAGAAAGAAAGAATAACAATGGCCTGTTATTGATGAGGCTGAAGTCCACACAAAAGAGAAAAACTATTACACGTTTCAGACAAAATGACCACACCTGTGAGGCCCTGACACCCGTTATTAAAAAGGAGGAAGGAGGTGCATAGACTGATGGTCTTTTACAGATAAAAGCTCACGTTACAGACAGATTGAATGGAATACAGAGATACCTTTCAATGTTTGCTCTAACTTTACTGTTGAGATTAAATATTCCCATAAAAAAACATGCTCCATCTTAACATTACCCTCCAATATCAGAGCTAAAAGAAATTAAATAAAATTAAGAATTGAACATGCTAGGAGTCTGCAGCAGACATCAGAAGTGGTGAAAATCTCAAATTCCTAACAGTTTCTAAGCTTTAAATATACAGCATCACTGACGAATCAAGTAAAACCATAAACCAAAACACATGTTATGATAACGTCCCTGTTGGATGTTGACGTAAGGTGGGTTAGAGTAAGTTAAGTAAACTGACACATTAGGAGAAGTAATTATCCTCGACATCACATCCGGTGTAAAAACTGTTGTTAGCTCCTACTTCTACTTTTACATCCCATATGCTCAAACAATCAGATTTTTACATTTTTTCTTCAACTGAAATGGGCTTCTTACCACACGGGAGAAAAGTCTGAGTGTCTCCAGGTCTTCCAGAATGTTGCTGTTCTTGGTAGTGATGAGGACCATGTAGAGTTTCTCCAGAGGCTGGTACACGTAACGAACACTGTCCGTTTCCACAAAGGTGTGCTGCTTGCCTGTGTTCATCAGTTTGGGGAACGCCGCCAGAAGACCCTCGATCCTCGTCCGGGTCATCTCCACAAACTGTCGCGAAACAATGGCCTTTCCGGCCTTGGTGCACACCGCCGCTGCCAACAGCACCTGAGGTGGGAAGATGGGGCATTACCGATACAACGGCCCATCTGCCAGGGCTCTCAAACTCTGGGCCTCGAGGGGGCTACTGTAAAAGACTGTTAAGTTCTGCACTAGTCTGCCAATGGTGCGTTTAGATGAGCTGAAGCAGGAAAACATTTAACACCTGCAGCACAACAGGCCTCCAGGACTGGATTTGCAGATCCTTGTCACGAATCATCAACGTCACAACGCAGCACAGAAATGCTTCAACCACGCAAATATACATAAAAAGTCCCTAAAGCTAAAAGTAAAGCAAGTGACAAATGTTCAGTAATCACTGCCTCTGTGCATACAAACACACATCGGCTATTTTAGAGCCACCTTCCCACTGTACGGCCTTGTGTCTCGTTCTGATCTGGTTATTACCCAGCGAAGATGTCAATGCTTCAACTCAAAGGTCGTGCAAGATTGTGGAATAAAACAGGTGGAAACAGACCAAGTATTAAACCAGCATTTGACCTCAAGTGATGTCCATGCTGAATCAGAAAACGGAGAGGCTTGTTTTGGGGTCCAGTTCTAACAAACCAAGATAGGCCGTCATTTGGCTGGTTCTGCTCAGGTGCTTGTATAACACATAATTAAAATGCTATGAGCTATTCTTTGGCTGTATTTTATGAAAGGCAACTGTCCAGCTATTTTATCATGGCAAGTGAAGGCGATAATTGCATTCATACCACGTTGACAGTGGAAAACATGGCAGCTCCATTTAAACTTGTAGACATGAAACAGCTGCTTAAAGAAGTCACTGTTGACTTTAATAACATATATTAATGTGTACACACATTAAAACAGACATATGACTGACGACAGCCTTTCGGCAGGTGAGGTTAGCTCGGATCCGGCTAGTGACAGGCGATAACTAGCGCTAGCTTGTAACAGTGGGTAACGTCAGCAGAGTACACTAAATGTCTCGAATTGATATTATCATTAACTCCGTCCTGTTAAATTACGGTTATATTGCACAAATGTTCGCTCTAATATTATGTAAGAGACTACGACACCACGAGTATGATTTTCTGCTTATTTCCGTCTTGAGATAAGAGAAGCTAGCTAACTGCTAGCTTTAGCTGACTGCCAGGTTGGCTAATGTTATGATTACAGCCAGGCCCGGTAAAAGTCAAGAAAAGCATTTCGTGTCTCGACTAGTACTCACCATTTTAGTCCCTCTCCGCGGTACCACGATATTCACTCTCTTGTTTGTTTGTTTGTTTTTTTCGCTTTGGAGATTGGAAGCCACTCGGGAACGGCGGTGCGCGAATACAGCTGACTTGAAGTTGGGTGATTGTTAGCTAGCTACCGTCAATATGGCAGCAGCGGAGAGCCACGTCTCCACCGGAAGAGCAGCGCTGGCTCGGCCCACCGTGGAAACCAATGACGTGGGCCCCAAAAGTTGGCTTTTGTCGCGGATAGTTAGACGTCTACGACTACTTTTAACACGTAAAGGAGTTGACTTTTATCTCTAGTCTCTCTCTCTTAAAAAAATGTATCCTCTTCAGGTTTAGCGTCACAAAATACACGAAGTGAAAAGGCATGTTGCAAAATTAAAATCTTATCAGGAATCTGTATTTAATTCAATGTTATATCCAGCGTGGACTGCACGATGAAAAATGAAACCAAGCTGTCATCAAAACTAAACAGGAAAAACAAGTTATATGAAAACATAATACACATGTTATTGACAAAATTCAGCATGTAAGATAACCACCTAAAAAAGGCTTTAGAACATGGAAAATAATGGATCTGGGAATTTAAGATAAAAGCTTGCAGGAAAAGTTATCATTGGTAATGAGACTTATTAGTCATAATTGTGTTTTTTATTCATTTATTTCTTTCTATAATAAAGTCTACTGGAAACATCCCTCTGTAGGTTAATAAAAACAAGAGATGTGAAAAATAAAAAGGTCAGTAATTTGTCATCAGTTTAGTTTATACCAATATTTAGTGCACACAAGCCAAAAGAAAGAATTTGATATTTTTTAGTGACCTTTCCGTTCCTTTTCAGAAATTTAGGAAGGAGGCATAGAAAGAGAAGTATTACATAAGTAAGAGCAATGTGAAAGATTCTGCTGCCAGGAAATAAAGTGGTGAGAGGTCAGGATTAACTACAAACAAATAAATAGGTAAACAAGCCTAATGGTAAGAAAAGTGGACAATGACGAACTGCTTTAGGCCAAAGTCCGATCGACGATCATGTAAAAGGAATATTTCTCAGTTTGAGACTTTAAGGAAGTTTGGTCATTCAACAATTATAGAATAAAAATAGGTATCCTCCTTCACTGCCTTCAAGTTGGAACAAGTGCATCTTTGTCTGGGACCGGTTCCACATGGGCAGCACATGGGCAGCATGTGGAGGCAGAGAGAAAGGCTGAATTTGCCGTGGACAAACTGCCACTGAACACATCGCTGACCAACAACTGCTTTGTCTCTCAGAGCTGTGACACTGACAGCTCACCTGCCTGTCTGACATGAACTACAAAACCAAGAACAGTAACATGATTTTTCTCACTAATACAAGGGTGGAAACAACAAGCACAGAACCGTTGTCCAGCAGCATCTTTTGTTGGCCTGTGCTGGGCTATGGCATGGCCCCTCCAATGACACGGTCGCTTACTTTGGACACCAGGTGTCATTATTTGACAGATTTTGGGCAAACAGAGACACTATCTTTTTCAATTCATTGTAAACTGAAGACTAACCTCTTTACCTTGGTCACCTGAGCCATCCCTAATCTTAAACTCTCTCAGAAATGAAGAAATGTTGTCAAAATGTACAGCACTCATCATTAAAAACATTACAATCTTTCAATAATGTAATGTAGCATTTTAGCAACTCTACCAAAGTTAAATTCAGAATTCTGGAAATAAGGCAAGGAAAGTGTATTTGTATAGCACATTTCATGTACAAGACAATTAAAAGTGCTTCACAAAGAATTTAAAAGAATAAAAACAAGAAAAGATTGATTATAAAAATTTGATAGATAAAAAGTGAACGGTCCCAACAAAATACATTCAATTTCCATATGCGCAGTTAAACAGAACTGGATTTAAACATTGTCAGAGTTGAGGGTCCAAAACCCAGAGTTTTGGGTTTTGGAACAGCAGGTGTATAGAATGAACTGTACATGGATGGATTTTGAGACTGTAGAACACAGGTTTTACAATTGCGAACTTCCAAGGAAATTTTGAATAGCTTTGCAAAGCTTGCTTGGCTAAAATATTCTATACATGGATATCAGAATGCAAAAATGGAAGAAGGAATATGGAACGTTTTGGGAAACCTTTCCAACAATAATAAACAAAATTCCAATGGATACCTTTGCTTTTTGATGCCTTGTTTATGTCAACAAGATGGTGGAGATGGCCATGGACCATTCCGGTCAAAGGTTCAGATCCAGCAAGGCCAGAACCACCTGGCACCTGAACAGTTTCTTCCCTCCACCCTCTTAAATGATGACATCTGCGCCCTCCAACTTCTTTTACAGTCACTCAAAGATACGGACACCTAAAAAAACACACCCGAACTTATCATATGTACCTTTTCTTTGCCATTTTTTCAAATTTGTTATTTAAACTGTCCTGTTGCGCTGGGATACCATGTCACATTCCTGTGTGCTCTGGACATTTGGCCAATAAAGTGATTTTTTAATCTGATTGTGATCATCATTGTGTAATTAGCCACTGTTGTGTTACATCTGTTTCCATGCCTGCATCAACAATGCATGTATGTCTTTTAACTTTATTGAGTAGTTGCGTGAAAATAAACTTAAAAAAAGGGCTGCACACGAAGGAGTGGGACAAATGAATGAAGGAAATAACCTCGAACCCTCTCAATGACATCAGAGGATCATGTGGGCGGTTACAGGAACGTAGGAGAGGAGTGTGCTGGGTACTGAGAGGGAGTTGCACTCGTACTTTCTTATGAGCCACGTATTCGGTTAAACACGCTAAACTCAACATAGATCGAGTTCCAAAAGACGGACTAACGACATGTCGGGAGCGTCCAATTCTGGGGTAAGTCTTATTTTAATCAAAACGAGCTTATCATTCAAGCATTGAGGGCTCCTATAAGAATTCCGGTAGCGTCACCATTTACTACACGCTGATTGGCTAATATATGTGTCCGTCTTCGTATCTTGCACCCCATTGGACAAGAAGAAGCGAGTAGAGCGATGTGTCAAAGTTGAATTGCGAAAGGCTAATGTTAGCACATGTGAACGCTATCATGTAGCTAATGTCAACGGGGCCGGTTGCCTGGTGTATTATTTTGTTTATTATTACAAAGTAGTAGAAGTAATACGTCTATACATAAAGTAATAAACGTTACTATGAATGAACGAATGAATACCACCTATCCGGAGAAATGTAAACCAAACACAAAACCATTACGAGTATGAGTTTTTTCAGGAGACTCAATTGAATCATTTCAGTCTATATTCATGTTATACTTTGTTTTATTAACCGAGTAGTTATTGCTTGCACGTGACGTTAAGACATTTGTAGTCAAGATACTGTTTAACCTTTCTACAGGTCAAAATGGCAGCAATTACAGGAGGATTTGTCTCTTTAGTGCCGACCGGACAGTTAGGAGCCACTCGTTTAAGTTGTGGTGGAAAGCTAACACTTGTTTTTTTTTGTCGTTTTGGTTGTTAAATGACACCAAGCGAAGTTACGTCAAATTAAATATTTTTTTTAATGCAGTTTACGTGCAGATATGGAACCCTTATGCTAAGGCTATACTGATGTAAGTTCAATATACACCCATTTATGACATTTGTGCGTATAAAGAAACACAAATGAAAATATTAATAGGGTTTACTTTTTACCACTTATTTCTTTGTTTACTTTCTTATAAAGGGTTGAATTGAATAATACGTACTTTTAAATTCATCATGTCCTTTTTACAAGCTCCATCCCGCTCAAACCTTAGAAATCTAATTTCAATATTACATTCAAACATGCTGAAACTGTATTTCTGTTGTGTAAATTAGGTTCTTACACATTTTATTTGGATAACTTTAATTTTGTATATGGCTCTTGAACTTATTTATAATCCTGTTAGTTCTAAAAGCAGGGAAAACTGTCATTTATTTAAATTAATATTTTATTCTGAAATTTTCTCCAGCACACTGATAACAAATGTTGCCTGGATTCTCTTCCAAAAAGGAGAATTTCACTGAGGTCCTGCACAGAGTTGGATTTGGCCACACCTTACAGCCAGGCCCTTTCTTAAGCTGCCCATCCCAACCTACAATAACGGACTCCGTGAATTGGCACACTTATCTTCTGAAAGCAGAAATATCTTTGGGTGGGGGTCTTGAAGAGAAGAATAGGGGGAGGCTCAGTAAGTAAAAGGCGTGTTTAGTATCTGGAGAATCTGACATCAAGTCAGCACAGTTTTACAGAGACTCTACAGGCCGTCTCAGACACACAGCAGTCACTAAAGCCTTTGTGCCCACACTCGCACCGCCAGGAAACCGAATTATGGAAGGACCTTTCAAGTACACCAGGGTGAGGCCAGAGGAGAAAATGGCTCAGCTCATCACAAAACTGTTAGAGACGATGGAATTGTGTTAAATCTATCTGAGAGTAATTTTTATTTTATTTTTTTGTCCCGGCAGGATGGGAGCGGCAAAGTCAGCCAAGTCATCAGGATGGGAACGCGCAACAGCCAGGTACAGTGATACACTTATTCAGACTTTATTCTACATTTATTCCAAGTCTTCTCTGCCCGTTGCCATTCTGAAGAACTCACTTAACGTGTGGTCAACACCACCAAAGGCTCTTCTTCTGCCGTTTTTTTTTAATAGAGGACCATAGTAGCTGGCATAAGTTTTAAAAAAAAAGAAGGGGAGTACGGTTTTGTTAATTGTCACCTCTGTTTTGTTGCAGCTGGCTCGCATCCAGACCGACAGCGTGGCCGCCAAGCTGAAGGAGCTGTATCCCGATATCCACTTAGAAATAGGTGAGAGCCATTAAAGTCTTTATCAGGTAGAGGGATTTGGACTTTTTTTCCAGGGGTCAGATTCATAGACATCTGTTCTATGTTACAGAGCTGAATGAATGAAATAATCAGCCCTATAATCAACGAAGGCCGTCACTCTGCTCAGTGTGTTCTTTATATGTGTGTGTCAGAGGGCTAGAGATAAGGCTCACCACCATGCCGTTTGCCTTTGCTTATAGAGCCAAGTGATCCGAACATTAATGTCTTCTTGATATTTTAAAGCGATCCTTTTTTCAAGTGGCACGATCAAAACCGCTCTTTCGCAAGTGCCGTTATTTCCGAGAGGCATGTAACTGGAATGTGAATCATGTTCTGTGCAAAGGACTGACTCATGATGAGCTTGTTGCTGAACTGGCCTTTCTAAAACGTCTGTCTGTCACACTGTACATAAATGCAACATACGTTTTTACTCGTAAAATGACGTTTTCATGACAAGAAAGTAGCTAAACTGGATTTTTTAAGACCTTTGTCACACTGTACCTACATGCAATATACGTTTTTACTTGGAAATTAAGTTTTCATGGCAAGCAAGTCACTAAACTGGCTTTTCTAATCCGTCTGTCACACTGTCCCTGAATGCAACATATGTTTATGCAGGTTGTGACTCGTAAATTAAGGGAGGAGCAGTACTCCTACATTGAGTCAGAAGTTCAGAGGAACCGCAGCCCGCAGATTTCCTGAAAACCTGTTTGCCTTAAGATAATATAAAATGCTGACAACACATTACTCATTACCAACATATACATATTACTAATCAGAGCACGAGGGTTAAAATATATATAATGCTGAGTAGCTTAGCAAAGTGTTAACATCACTTTTCCTAATTTGTGTCAAGAGTGGCCGGATACCAACTATATGGAAAACATCTACCATAATCCTAATTCCCCAAAAATAATAATCCAAGGGATCCTACTGAATTTAGACCAGTTGCTTTAATGTCCGTTGTGATTAAGGTCTTTGAGAAAATACAGAAAGGAGAAATTGTTCGTTTGATTAATGGCGACTTCGATCCTCTCCAATTATCTTATCAGTCTAGGAAAAGTGTGGAAGATTTTAATCATACACAGGCTGTACGAGCATCTTAAAAAACCCAGCGCACACGCCAGGCTTTTGTTGCTTTTAATAAGATGTGGCCTAATATTTTAATCGAGCAACTTTCTTCTTATTTGAATCTACCAGATCCTATTTGGTTGTTGCTCTTGAACTTTTTGTCCTTTCGCCTTTGTCATTTATCGTGTACACACACGGGAATGACACTGTCCTCGTTTGGGAACTGGTGTGATGAAAACTTCCTGGATCTAAACGTCACAAAAACTGAGGAGTTAGTCACCGATCTCAGGAGGAGTCACCCTAAGCCAGCAGTATCCATGGAGATGATGTTGAAATTGTTAAGTACTAGGGAACCACGTCAGACTCCAAACTTAAGTACGACTCAAATACAGTCGATTTCTAGAAAGGGTCATTTGTTGCGTCGGTTGAGTTGTTTTAATATTCCTGAGAGCATGTTGTGTAGCTTTTATCATTCATCAGTTGAAGGTCTTTTGGCCTTTTCTTTTATTAGTTGGTTTTAGGGATTGTCAGTAAAGGAGAAGAACAGTCTCTGCAGCGTTGTTGGTTATGAGATAACATGTTTATTATGATTAAATATGGGTAAATAACTAACATAACCAATTTTTACTAATGGATTGGCTTTTTTTCATTCTTCTCACACTGTCATTAACACTTATTTTAGATCTGTATATATACATATTTATATATTTATTTATATTTTGTATGGAATGTTGTATGTATGTATATATATATATATATATATATATATATATATATGTATATATAGACATGTATATGTGTATATGCTGTTTATGTCTGGAGTTGGTAACAGAAATAATTTCCTCATGAGGTTATTAAAATATTTTTGATACTGATTCTGATTAATAATAACTTTGTGTGTTTCAGTGGCCATGACAACAGTGGGAGATAAAATCCTTGACAAGGCTTTATCAAAGGTGAGCTGGGTTGTATCCATGTTGCAGTTATTCAGATAATGAATACATCCATGTTCCGGACCTCATGTGGTCATTAATCAAATGATATGCACCAAAAGGATCCACAGTCCCACTGAATGCTAGAACTCTGCTGTCTGGAGCTTTTTTCTTTCTTCTTTTTTTTCTTTTTGCATTAGCTAACGCAAAATGACCTCTTCTGTGCAGATTGGCGAGAAAAGTTTGTTCACCAAAGAGCTGGAGACTGCTTTGGAGAAGAACGAGTAAGTGTTTGTTAGGCGTCCACATCCCTGCTCTCACATTTCCCCCTTTTTTTGAATGACAAAAGAGGAACAGTAGTTTGGGAAACGCTGCCTCTCATTTCACAACATAAGATTCTGAGGAAAAAAAACCCCCCCACAGCCGAAGATCGGCTCTGGGTGTAGGTTAAAGCGAGAGCCTGTGATGTGCTCTGCCTCAGATGTAGCAGCTGCTCCTCGGCTGAATGGCTGCATTCTGCCGCCAGAAATACGATTAAGTCATGAGAGTGATTTTCCCCCTCCGTTTGCGTGCCCGACAGGGTGGACCTGGTCGTCCACTCGCTCAAAGACCTGCCCACCACCCTGCCCCCGGGATTCACCATCGGGGCCGTGCTGAAGTAAGTCCGCAGACACACACACACACACACAAACACACACACTTAGCCCACTTTTTGGTTAAAAGCACCACTAGGAATAAGTGGTAAAGACAATGGATGGATGGAAGGTATCATGTTAACTGATGGGATTCGGAGGCCAGATAAGACACGACGCTGTGTGACCTAAGACGTAGGCTAGTGGAAACCACATCGGGAATTCTTCATTGTTTCTTCCAAGCTGCTGACACCAACTCGGAGCGGAGAGACAGAGCGGATCCGTGTCAGCTCTCCCCTTTGTGGCGACCGTTCTCCTTTTACAATAAGACGATTATCGCTTACTTGGTCACACAGCGACGCAGTAACTTGTAGTAACGCGTGGCGTAAGCCCACCGCTGAGGGTGGGGGGGCCGGCCGTTCACAGTCCCGCTCCTTTGTTGCAGGAGGGAGAACCCCCACGACGCCGTGGTGCTCCATCCCAGCCACGCCGGAAAGACGCTGGACTCCCTGCCGGAAAACAGGTGCGCATCGCGGAAGAACCATGAAAAAGAACCATCCAAATCAGGGTGCCATTTATTTCATTGTGTGTGTTTGTGTGTGTGTGTGTGTGTGTGTGTGTGTCCAGTGTGATTGGCACCAGCTCCCTGCGCCGTGCTGCTCAGCTAAAGAAGAGATTCCCTCATCTGCTGTTCAAAGACATTGTATCCTTTGCCGGAAAAGCGGTCGCTCTGTCAAAAAGAAAGACTTTGTTTGAATCGGAAGGAAAATGCCCCACTTTTTTGGACTAAATTGAAAAGGTAACGGCTAAATAAGATGTGACAGGAAATACAGGGAAGCTGTCTTAACGTCTCTCTGTGTCCTCAGGGCCTTCTCAGAGGCAGACACTCAGAGGATAGTTTGTATATAAACTAAAACCTTATTTTTTCTAACCAAAGTAAATCCATAAAAAGGAATTGGTAGAGTTACATGAGTCGATTTCTGCATTCTCCACCCACCTAATGACACACTAAGACCAGATGAGGGTTCCACTAGTTTAGTATTCAAGCTTCC
Organism: Menidia menidia; assembly: GCA_907169785.1. Taxonomy (NCBI): domain Eukaryota; kingdom Metazoa; phylum Chordata; class Actinopteri; order Atheriniformes; family Atherinopsidae; genus Menidia; species Menidia menidia. Next base: position 19,050,169 of record CAJRST010037777.1, read on the forward strand.
CCCCCAGCTCTGAAAAGGATTTTGCCGGTGTTGCCAGACTTTGGTCTCCGAGGCGTTCTCCTTAGTGGCTTTCCTCCAGCGGGGGAACCTGAACACGCGGTTGAAAAAGCTGGACGAGAAGGAGGACTTCGCTGCCATCATCCTGGCTGCCGCTGGCCTCAAAAGAATGGGCTGGGAGAAGCGAATCAGCATGGTGAGCCTCACGGTTTCTCCTTCCTATCACTGGATTCTTCCTCGTTCTGTTCTAACACGCTTGGATTTGTCTCCGCTGCCAGATCCTGGAGCCTGAAGACTGCATGTACGCTGTTGGACAGGTTGGTAGGAATGAAAGGATAATGTTAATAATAATAATAATAATAATCTTTATTTGTGGAGCACTTTTTAAAAACAAGTTACAAAGTGCTTTAACAATACTACCAAAGAGACAATAATACAAAAACAACTAAATAAAAGCATGGAAAATGTCAAAAAGACTAAAATACATGTTTAAGATAAATTTAAAATTAGTAAAATATAGTAAAATAAAAGGGATAAAAGGGATGAAATAAAGTCCCGAGGATCTTAAGGTGTGTGCTGGTGTGTATGGGACTGAAAGGTCAGAAATACAACAAGGCGAGAGGCCACGAAGAGTTCTAAAAGTGGTCAATAGAATTTTAAAGTCAATTCTAAAACACACTGGGAGTTTAACGAAGCTAAAATAGGAGTAATGTGGTCATATTTCTTTGTTCTGGTTAAAAGCCTGGCAGCTGAGTTCTGGACTCTCGATGAGTCCATCAAACAGAAGGCCCGTTATTGGCTGTAGGCTGTCATATACAGAATATGTGTGTGTGTGTTGTCAGGGAGCTTTGGCGGTGGAGGTCCGGGGCAGAGACGTGGACATCCTGGAGATGGTGTCCGCCCTTCACGACCCCGAGACCGTGCTGCGCTGCATCGCTGAGCGGGCCTTCCTCAGACGCCTGGTACATCTCACACACACACACACACACTCACACACTCTCCTGGTTAAAGGGCAGCCAGGGGAATGCAGCTCAACTGAGATCCTTTTTTCTCCACAGGAGGGGGGCTGCAGTGTCCCCGTGGCTGTGCACACCCAGGTGAAAGACTCCCAGGTAAGCTTTCACACACCTTCACACACCCGGAAACAGACAGTTAGCCTAAGATAAGATAAAACGTACCTTATGAGCTCCAGAATTGGGGAAAATATCTGGTCGAAGCAGCAAGACAAACAGAAAGGAGTGACACGCTCAACATAAACTGAAATATAAAGCATCATAATATCGTCTAAAAGGGATAAACTTATTAAACAATATATAAGAAACTCTTGAAGACCCACCTCTTCAAAGAGCATCTCCTATCCTAATCCTAACCCGTATCTCTACCCCCCCCACAACTCCTTCTGTGGTCCCCTCTACCTATATCTCTTGCTGTCACCACTGACTCTGATCAGTGTTTCTCCTCTGTATAGCTTATTGTCATAGTGATGATAAATGTAATATTGTGTCTAGTCTGTAAGTCGCTTTGGATAAAAGCGTCTGCTAAATGCATAAATATAAACAAGTGGTCATGGTGATCTTAAATTGGCTGGAACTCTAACACAAAAATGGCAAGCTATATAGCAGCACATAGATCTGACGGATCAGATTGATCAAAATGAGAGGAAGTAATGCTGTCGCGTTTATATTTGGGGGGCTTTGGGGAGCCTGGACTCGGTGCGACTGCTCTTCCCCCAAAAGAATTAAAGCCACAAGCATAGGGCGGACATTTTTTTAGTCGGTTAGCGTCCTCAACCGTTCAACACAGCGTCATACGTGCTCACAACGCCTTTCTGGAATCCCTTAGCTTCTCTTTTACTGTCTTCAGATTGTCTTTTACTTATCTTCAGATTCAGATTCCTAATGAAGCAGCTTAGATTCGTTTGTCGGTCGAGAAAATTGTGGCTCGTGTTTCAGTCAAATGTAGCTTTTCGTAACAGCGGCATCATCCCACCGAACCACTGTACCAATAAGATGAAAACATCTGGAATTGGATGTAAATCAGTTGCCCAGACAGACGTCTCACCGTCCTAACAAAAGTTTAAGCTGCCGCTTCTGATTCTGCCAATGTCTGAGAGCAAATGTCTGTGTCCGGCAGCTGTACCTGACCGGGGCGGTCTACAGCCTGGACGGCTCGGACAGCCTGAAGGAGACCATGCAGACCAGCGTCAGCGCCGGGGCCCAGGTGACCACCCCCCTCACCCCCCTAAACCCCCCGAACGCTCCTCAGCCAAAGAGCGTCCCTCTCACTCCTCCCGTCTGTTTCGCAGAATCTAGAGAAGGAGGACGCCTACGTCCAGCGGGCCGGAGTGACGGCCAGCAAGATCCCCGCCGACGCCCAGGACCGGGCCGAGCGGCTGGGCGTGGACCTGGCCAACCTGCTGCTGAGCAAAGGGGCCAAGGAGATCCTCACGGTGGCCAGGCAGCTCAACGACGCCAGATAATCCCCGCCGGGGGCCCCAAGGCGGCCCTCCACACGCCGCAATCAGCCACAACCTTGATCCGAGAACAGCTCCAATTCCATATTTGCAGTACTCATTTGATTATTTTTCTTGGGTAAAAAAAACAAAACAAAAAAAAATGCTGGCTTCCTGTTGCACTAGCAGAGGATTTCAAACCCTTTTTGAACCAAAGTTGTACTTGGAGTCTCGGTTTCGGCCCGTTTTTAACCGTAGAACCTGACAAAAACCATCTCCCCGAGTCAGATATAAAGTCACCCCACTGGAATTATCAGAAGAAAACAATAAAACTACAAATAACCTTCAAGCATTGTGGTAAGATTTTAGAGTACCGTTGTCACAGACGAACAGATAAAAAGGGAGGACGCGGCGGACATTTGTGACGAGTAGGCACATTTTATGGTCCGACGCAGACAACGCTGCTGTGAAATAAGAATGTAAATATAAAAGTTTTAGTCATTACAGCCATTATCACTCGGTAACATTGTTATACTACTGATGACGCGCGTTCGGCTGAAAGCAGAAACGGCCTTCCTGACTCAGCTAATGAGTCAGGAAGAAGTCTAAAAACGTACTGTGATGCAGAGAGAATCTTAAATCCGGCCAGGTGTCACTAACTGACACGCTCAATACCATTCCCCCTTTTGTTTCTGTCGTATGTTTCTTTTTTTTTATGACGCTGCCTGTTTGAAATGGCTCTCTGGACGTCCCCACCGTGCCTTGCAGCGTCCACAGTGAATTTTGTTTACACAAAAGTGACTCCTGGATGAATCGGAACGGTGATAGAATGGTTTGTTTGGAACAGGGCAGTGGTTTGCAGCTGTTTTGACACATCAAAATGGCTATAAACTCGAAATGTTTACTGATGTTGACCAAGGGGATCAGTGTTCTTGTTCTTTTGCTAGCTTGTTTATCTCTGTATACATTATGGATCTCATAATACCATTCATACCTTTTTATCAGAACTATATCTACATCTCTTCAAAACAGTGGCTGTATTTATGTCTTAAGACTCCTGTTGATTTTTTTTTGCTCATTTGGAGAAAGAACCTGTCTAGAATGTCATTATTTTTTCTTTAAATCAAATTTTCTTCTGAGTAAATGCGTGTATATCGAGACAATAATGACAGAGGGGGCCACACTCTGCGTCAGTAACGTTAGCGTGATATGTTTTTCTTTTATGGGCCTTAGTTTGGGTTTTTTTTCTCTCCCGGAAATGTCCCGAGGAGGAGAAATCGACCATATTTGTCTCTCAGCTTTAATTTTTGGATCGAATAACTCAGGATATCTCTCTGTTTTCACACACGAATCACAGTACCGTGTCCAGTTCAAATGTGCGTGTAGTTTTTCCAATTCTGATGTATGGAAACATGTTATATAACAATAAAATATGTTATATGTCCAAGTCCTGGGTTCTGTTGTCCATTGTACATTTATGGAGTTGAAGAAAACAATCCCGCTGAACTCTGCTGAAACAGGTTCAGGGTTAGAAAAGAACAGAGATGTAGAAAGTCCTGGAGTAGAAGTACAAGTGCTATATAAAAAAATTGTTTAATTGTGTATAAGTTTAAGTGTTCTTTCAGCACCATACTTAAGAGGAAGTACTCAATTTTTTTTTTTTACTTAAGTATTGCAAGTAGAAGTATTTAAAAAATTGCTACTCACGTATTAAAAGTACATACAATTTTGCAATCTTTCGGGAGGCTTTTTATTTTTATAGACAGAGCTATCTACAGCTTCGGCATTGGCACTATGACTTGGGGAGGATTCTTGACGTTTACATATCAGTAACAAGTAACGATTCAGTCCCTAAAAGTAAAAGTAAAAGTATTGAATTAATCAAAAATATGTAGTGGAGTAAAAGTAGGGCAAAAAAATATATACTCCAATAAAGAACAGATACTGCATTTTGGTACTTAAGTTAAGAACTTAAGTAGTTCTACTTTGTTTCTGTACATCTCTGGAAAAGAACAACTTTCTGACACTATGACAAAAGCGACAGGACACAAACCGCTCTGTTGCTTACCCAGCTTTACTACACAAAGGTGCGACCATCCAACAGTTTGCCGGCTCCTAGATTTCCTGAATCTGGGCTTGACTCTCCCTCCCCGCCGCCTCTCATCCAGTCGAACTGCAGCCGTCCGTACCAGGTGGTCCCGCGGGGCCTCAGGGTAAAGAAGTTGAGCTGGGAGGCCATGGGGATCACCCGGCACGTGCTGGGGGGGGGGTCCGGTTCCGGGGCCTCGGTCATCTGGACCCCCTGCACCACCCTCTGGAGGCCCGTGGCTTGACCGGGCCGCAGGGAGGGGATGCTTCCCGTGGAGGGATGCTTCTGTTGAGGCCGTCCCGGATCCTGTGCTGACCACTGGCGCGCCGCCCGGTGAGAACGGAAGCCCTGGAGAGAGATCAGGCCGCGCAGGGTCCTCCTCCACACCGGCGCGCTCTCGTCGCATCTATCTTGGAAGCCCCAGGAAACCGGGGAGCAAGTGGGGAGCCGGTCGGCCGAGGTGGCTTTTCTCACGTGCGAGATCTTCCTGTTGTAAACTTGAAACTTCCTGTGGAGATGCAGCGTCTTCATGTCGAGGGTCGACTGCGCCTGCCCCTGGATGTTTTCGTATTTGGCCGAGCACAGGATGACCTTTGGATCTTTGGTCGGAGGGGTCTCAGTCGGGCCACTTTCCAGTCGGGGTTGGAGGTCTGATGGACTCGGGGGAGGCGGCTTCGGCAGAGGAGCTTCAACGCCGTGTTCTGCGGCTGTGGAGTGACATCAAACCATAAGAAGAGAGAGGATCATGTCTCCAATAGGAGGAATTACAACAGGCCTTGAGGAGAGAACTTTTTGTTTTGTTTTGTACCCTTTTCGCTGAGGTCAGCATGCTCAATAAACTGGGCAAACCTTTAAACCTCACTACTATAACAACTATCCATACATTTGTCTGACATAAGGTGTTACCGTCAGTGAATGTCAGTTGATTATATCTAAAGTTTTTCCATTTTGCCCACCCACCAACGGAAATTCCCTTTACCCACAGCTGATTATGTTACAGGGTTTCGCATCTAAATCTCACAGCTACACGAGCCTGCAAAATGTAGCATTACAGAACACAAAAGCTGGTATAATCAGACAGTTATATCAGTTTTTACCAGCCAAAAAAATGTTCCGCTGTGTTGGGAAAGGTTGTGGAAAAAAAATTCAACTCTACCTGTATCTTTAACTGATTGATAGGATGACCAAAAACATAAAAAATCATCACTTTTCACCCACAATCCATTTGTTGGTTCTTTGGAAGGTTATGTTTAAGCTAAGTGCATGATCTAATGGTTTATTGTAAAGCAAAAATGTCAGTTTTGATCTCTTTGATGACTTGGAGACCGAGGTTTCAGGGTATTATGGGCCCATTATTGGAGCCATATCTGTGTTTGTATCGACAAACCATGTTCTAACTCTAATACTGTGCTTTCCAGAAGCTTGGAGGGAATTTTCAGTAGTCATTTTGTTTATTCAGATTCAGAATCAGAATCAGAAATACATTAATAATCCCAGAGGGACGTTTTTTTTTAGCTATCAATGCAGGTGGTGAAGACCTCAAAGCATCCATGGAGCTTTACCAATTGAGAAGAAATCCTTATCTAACTATATGTATAGTAAATAATCCTGTAAAGGGAAAAATATCAGCAAAGAGGATTCATACCAGTGGTTTAGGTTTGCTAAAACATACCACCGAGTCCATCATACTCTGCACACAAGGTGACACCGACCTAACTGTGTGGCCAGAGACTCCGCACGGACCTCACGGCTTCTGACCGGGAGCTTCAGGAACCCTGTAGAAATACGGAAAAACGGACAAAAGGCACAGGTTGAATGTGGGCAAAAGCGAGAGCCAACCCGCCTAAAGCGCGTTTCCTGGCACCTTTGGCCGGGACACCGGGCGCGCTCTCGTTCTGGAGCGTGGAAACGAATTGGGACGAAGGCTCGCTCCAACCGGCCGAGGCCTCGGTCCCGTCGGTCAGCTCCCTCAGTGGTTCCCGTCCATTCCTGTCAACGGCTGACCTCAAGTCTTTTCCGCTCCTTATTAAACAGATAGAGATGAAAATTACTCCTGTCCCTTGCATCAAATGCTCTGAATGATTGGAAAAAGTTTAAAAAACTTACACAAATGAAGCGTTGTTTGCCCAAGTGTCCCTTGGGTCAATGTCTGTGTTCAAAGACCCCAAATGATCTTCACCGGAATTCTGGGGTTCCTTCTGAGCAGTCTCCGGCTGGATGTCACGCAAAGGCTCAGGAACAAATCTTTCTATCCCCTTCTTTCCCGTTTGCATCAACTGCTCTGCTCTGGCTTGTCCAGCCTTTAGTTTTTCTTTTCCTTTCTTTTCATTCTCCTTGTGTTCCTTATCACCGGTCTTTCCTTTGTTCTTATCAATCTTTCCTTTGTACTTATCAATCTTTCCTTTGTTCTCATCAAAATTTCCTTGGTTGTCATCAATCTTTCCTTTAATCTCATCAATCTTTCCTTGGTTCTCATCGATCTTTCCTTTTGGATTCGCTTTATCCTCCCTTTTTTCTGTGTTTTTATCTCTCCTTACACGTCTCTTTCTCTTCCCTCCCGCTGTCCTTTCTTCTTCGTCCTCTTCATCGTCCATGAACCAAAGGGCTCCCAGGAGTTCGGCCTCCAGATCGTCGGGTCCGCATTCGTCCGCCTCGTTGAGGAAGAAATCATCCCAGCCGTTTGGCTGACAAAATCCCTTCCCTTTTTTCATCCAGCTCCTGATCACGGAGTTGGGGATGTAGCCGTCCGGAGCGATGGGCCATTTCAGAGGCCACGTGTCCAGATGGACAGCTTGGGAGGTGATGCGATATCCGGCCTCCTCCATCTTCTTAGGCTCCACATGTACTGCCCATCCTGCTGTAAGCATGTGACACGCAGTGTGAACATATATTCGACTCATTGATGTGTTTCTTCTTGTGAAAAGTTTGAAATAAGGCTCACAGCTCGTATGCTGAGTGTGTAAGTAGACTTAGAAAATGTCCAAACTAGCTTCCAGTGAAGAAAAGTCAATGTTTTTTTAGCATCAAATGGCAACTGGACTAAAACGTGAAAGTTAGTTTGTTTGTTTTAAAGCTAAGATAACCATATATTGGGATATTTACTGTATTGACCCCGTACCATAATGTCACTTATCATTAGAAAAATTTTGATAAAATGACTATATTATGTCAAACACATTGAAAATTGTTATACAAAAGTATCAGATAAATGCACATTTAATTTCTATTTTGTTGTGTCAAACACATTTTTATAAGTTAAATAAGATTCTCCCTTCATTCCTGTAAAATACACCACACATTACAGGTTTACTAACCTGCTGAAGGCCTTGTTGAGGCGTCCTTCCCCCCAGCTGTCATCCGCACTCATTTTAAATGTAAACATTCCCTTATTCATAAAAATGGAATTTTCAGCAAATGGAACAGCAGATTTCACATTTACTTCTGAACAGACAAAATGTGTATAGTGCAAGCTACAAGAAATGCTCTCACATGGAGCAAATTCACTTCTTATCCTGTCAAAGTCCTGTGTTTTCATCCCTACATAATTTCCGACCACTGCTGTGCATTATTTGTCCAGTAATGTCTAGTTTTAAGATGTTTAATCTGCATTCTTCATCATTCTTTTAAAAATAAATAATATTTTAGGTGATATTAGTGAAAAGAACAATGTTTTTTTTGTTTTGCTTGAATTCATGGTCCCATCAAGATAAATCTTTGTGCTTTAAATTGTAATTATTCCTTTGGCTGAAAAATTAAATGAGAAGTGTTTATCCCTCAATGTAGCAAAGATAACCCCCATAAGCTACCATGTTTAGAGTCCCCATGTTTACAGCGGATCTACAAATGTTAATGGTCAAAAATACAACTATTACTTACCCATCTTATTTAGGGTCACAGTGGACCTGGAGCCTGTTCGGTCAAAGGAAGAGGACATGTAATAAAAAGTGCTTGTGTAAAACATATGAAAGAATGAATTAAATCACTATGTGTAAAGACCCTTTTGGTGATCCGATGACTTCTCATCTAGCACCACCAGGAGGTTGTTAGAACCACTGCAGATCAATATCTTCACGGGGCTTAACCGGGCGGTTAGTGCCATTTCCTCATAGCTGGAGGGTTCATGGGTCAAATCCCGGCTGGACCTTATTTTGTGGAGTTTTCCCGCTCTTTTGTGTGTGTGGCTTCTCTTTGAATACTCTGGGTTCCTCTCACTGTCCAAAAACATGCTTGTTAGGTTAGATGGAGACTCCAAATTGACCCAGAAATAAGTGTGAGGGGTTTGAATCGCTGGTCTCTGTGTGACCCTGTGATGGACTGACCTCTCAGCTCGGATGGAATCCAGTCCCTACCGGGAATAGAAAATGAATGGCTAGCTCTTCCATCCGTGCCATCATTAGCAAATACGCCAACAGGCTTCAAATGACATAAATAGAAGATTTTAGTAGGTAGACTGGTTGATATCGCATCAAATATACACATAGGTGAGATTCAAATTCTGCAAAATTCCACATCCAGGACACAAAACCAAACAGTGTTCATTTGATTGACTCTTTACTCCTTCCTTACAGATGAAAGCCAAATGAATGCACAATTACAATGAAACCCTATGAGCTATTTTTCCATGCGTACAGATATGAAAATAGCAAAGCTGTTTGAAAAAAACAGCTCTTTCTTTTCGTGACATTACAGTAGACAAAGAAAAATAACATGTGCTCAAAACTAAATTACATTTCACTGAAAGTCCACACACACACACACACACACACCCACACACACGTAATCCATCTTAAACCATAAATAAACACATAACCTGATTGAACAGAAGTATCTATCAATCAATGTTCACATTTGATATGTTCAGACAATAAATAGATAAGACGAATATCCTGATTTTGTTCACATAACTCTTTTTTCTCTTAAAATGTATGTCATGAATTTTTTGCTGCAATGATTTTTAAGAAAAATATAAATTAAGCCTTCACATTTGACAGTCAGTTTTCCCACCACAACACGGCAGGAGGAGAGGACAGAATCTGAGCTTTCTTTACTCACAGAGAGCTGTTTTTTCATACTTAAACTACTGTCCGCAAATTAATAATTGGTTAAATGTTGTAAAAAAATTAGGCAAAACTTAAATGGCTTTTTAATGGGATGGATTTTAAATGTGTGCAAATCAGGTCATGCTGTTATTTAATTGAGTTTGGTGTTTCTCCATATCAAGATCTGCCTATTCTTTAGATATGTTTATATTTCTCTCTAGAGAGAAAGTTCTGTGTAGGGCAAAAAGTTTTTTTTATGCTTGAGACAAGTTGTCCTTGTCGACACGTTGCTGTTTTTGGGATAATTGAGACCCAAATCTCGCTCTCTTACTGTGAACCAAAGAGAAAATTCTGAGCTGAGCTGGACAGGCCACTGTCCCCCTGAGCCCCTTAAACTTAAAAAAATATATATAAATGAGAAAAATAAAAACTAAATGTTAGATCTCTTGTTGGCAAAGCTTCGGCCAGTACTAAGACGCATGTTAAAAACAAGGCTGTGATAAAAAATGAAGGCATGCTGCTTATGGGACAAGTTATAACAAACACCACCATCGTCTGTTCCCAGCTGCTGGAGCTCATAGCAGGTGGGCAGAGACATCAGTGTAAAACTCGAGAGACACAACATTAGTCCGGGAAGACTTTTCCAACCTGTGAGGGGATAAACACCTGAGATACCATTGGAAATGCTGCATGCTGTTAGAGATCGGTCACTGAGTGGAGTGGATTATTTAGCCCGTGTCGTTTGGAAAAATGCTTCGGAATAAAGAGTTCAAACTGGAAGACTGGAGGTTTTCATTCTCAAAGCATGATTCCAGCTGCTTTGACCATGTCAGGGCCCCCTTGTGGCCGGAGCATCAGGACAGAAAATCGTTTTCCCCTGGCAACCGAACCAGAACCGTCCCCGTGTGGCAAAAAGCTGCTTTCTGGAACCATTATAAAGCCTCACCACTCACTTCAAGTCTATTTAAAGAAACAGACACACACACACATACACACACACACACACACACACAGAGGCACCCGCATGTCTGGTTACAACACACACACACAGCAAAAGGTTGTTGTGGTCACACAGGGGTCAGAATGAACAAAAGTCTGCTCCTTTAGCCGTTGACACTATTTCTTTTTGATATTTGGCCAACTATGTTGGTGGAAAAAAAAAAATCAGAGGAGTAGACACTTTTTCTTGAAACAGAATTATTAACGAAAGTGTAGATTCTTGCCCTGAAAATACAGCATGCAGTTATAGTTAGTCCGTGCACAGCTCCAGGTTAGACCGTGCATTTGGATGTATTTTGTGTTTTCCTAAGAGTCAAGTCACACAACCCTAATGCGTTGTTGATATGCAAACCTTAAATTTTGAGAAAAAAAAAAGTTTTTAAAAAAAGAAGGGAAGAAATGTCTTTTCAGGATTCAGTTTTGAAATTTCCAAGTATCAAAGTCAGTTCCCCTTAAAGGGTAAAACACAGCTTGCAGAGGTCGGCTTTCCATAATGTTACTTCAGTGCTATTCGCTTCAATCTCAGTTTAAAAAAACAAAAATACCATTTGTTCAACAATCTTCACGCTCATTTCATAATCATTATTTCCTGAGGCGGATGAACCAGAAGGCCAGAGAGGACCTGTCCGCACTGCACCGCTAAAACCAGACTGACCTCTCATCCCACTTATTGCGATCCTATTTGGGTCCCATTTGAAACATGGAAGTTGCTGCTTCTTGAAGCAGCCGGCTGGAAGCTCCGTCTGACTGAACGCGTGCGGGAAAAAGGCGTGAGGTGGGACTGGTCTGAGGGGCGTGGTCCCGGTCTGTGGGGACCTCATTCTTGCAGGAGTGTTTCCCTCCAGTCGAAGCTGTGGTTGGGTCCGTGTGTTAGGGGCAAGATGGGGGGGTCCACCAACTGCCACGTCCCCGTTTCTCCCTGCTCCTCACAGGCGCAGAAGCCCAAGTAGGGAATCTGAGGATCGAGCAGAGGAGAGTTTCATTTTTTCTATTGCTATCTAACCTTTATGCAACTCTGTTATCCTGAAAATAAATGTCTTATTAACAAAACTCTCGAGTGGAGTGGAAATGTGAGCAGGAAGGAAGGTTTGAGAAATATGAAGAGTCTTAGAATAGTTATCTTAGTTTTGTTTTTGTTTTTTGTGGACTGTGGGGACAAAGGCTGAGGAGATAATGATCTCCTGGAGCTAAGAACCAGCTCCTCCACAGGCTTTTCTGTGTCCTGCAGCATGGGGCCCGGTCAGGCTCTGTGTCCAGCTGAGGACCAGAATACTGAAGCATCAGAGCCTCTTCTCAAAGCTGGAGAGCAGCCAGAGTCTACATCAGGATCAGGATCTGCATCTAACACCGGGTTCAGATCTTCCCGGTAACAGGAACACTGATCTAGTCCACTCTCCAGTGAACTTTTATGTCTGTCCTCACGGATCTTATGTTAGTACAAATTATTTTTTTGGCTACGGTTAGTTTTTAATTTAATTGTTGTTGACGACTAATCAGACAAAATAATCTTCTCTTCAAACAAAGCTGTTGTATCGGCGAGAATTCCAAAGGATCTTTGGGCCTCTTCGGCCATTATTGGGAATATTCTTTATTTAAGGAAACAAGTAATTGGATTTCTATGTTATTTATTTTTGGTATCTACGAAGTCTTTGTTTGCCTCATTTAAGCTATTTCTTAGATTTTCTGGGCACCGCCAAAAATCCTGCATGGAGACATAATTTACATTTATTTTGTTAACTGATGATTAATCTCAATGTGAAATTTAGTTCACGTATAGTAATAATTGAATATGTAACGGAATTAATTCAAATGAAATCCTCATCATGTTGTGAACGGCTTGTTACTAAGGATTAGGTCCTGCACATGCTTGAGCTTCCCTCTAAGGAAAACCAGAACAATGCATTCCCCTCCAAATAAAATTGGGAAAACTAGTAAGAATTAACCACGCTTTTAAAATAAATATTCCATAAATATCAGTCACTGCATCAGCGGACTACAACTGTAACATTTAGTGTTAAGGAAATGACTCGATAGTCACCCAAAAAATAACTTTAGCATTCAAACAACCTAGTTTTGGTCCTTTTATCTTTATGTTTAGAGACCTGGAATACCTCCATCTCAAGAGGCGAGTACAGTTTCATTTTAATGAGCCAGAGAAAGCATGCGTCGTGATGGGCCGACTGAGATGTGTGAAAGGACAAAAAAAACGGTGGAGTAGATGGAAAAAGACACGCCGTCGTCAGACCTTTCTGACCACTTGGACAAAGTCCTTGGCGCTCTGGGGGCTGCGGCCCTGCAGCTGGCGTGTGCAGGCCTCTAAGGAAGACGCGTGGGCCACAATCAGCACGTTGTTTCCTGCACAGAGCGGCGACCCCGGGGAGGGGACGTTAGCGGCTCGGCCAGAGCAAAGGGACAACGCTGCGCTGCGAGTTCCCCTTACCGGTGGTTCTGCAGTCCGACAGAATGTCTTTGGTCACCTGATAGCTCCGGCTGATGTAGCTCTCGTAGGACTCGGACGCGGTGAGTTTGGAGACTGGGATCAGGGGTCTACATGGAAACAAACGGCATCATCATTCCTCATCCAGTCGTCTTTTTGAGAGAAGTTTTAAAAATATTTCCCCTCAGAGAAGTTTTAATATCACTCATATGTCTTAGATATGCGAAAACCCATGTGTGGCACCCCGACATACTCAAACACACACACACTGATGCTTTGTGAGACTACACTAGAGATCAGGATCAACATTTATCTTGAAATTTGATTGACTTAATGTAGGCAATTAAAGAAAATGGGTCGAAATGGCTTTCAGACCGACCTGTACGTGGTGTCCACGCTGAAGTGGGCGGCCGCCAGGTCGCTGGGGGATGTCCAGGCGGGCAAGGAGTTCCCAGAGACCCACTTGGTCCACTCGAAGAGACCTGGCTCCACGCGCATCTTCAGCTTGGCGTCCTGCTGCATCCCTGCGTGCGCACAGTGTCCCACAGCTCCCTAACGTGGCCCGGCGTACCGGGACGGAGCCGGACGGCGGGTCCTACCTTTCAGAATGTTCTGCGCCGTCTGGACGCATCGCAGGGAGGGGGAGCAGTACACGTAGTCTATGGATGAATGGCTCTCCAGCAGAGCCTCACCTGGAAAATGAGCGCGTTTCAGCACAAGACAGAGTCACCGTCTGCTTTACTTGTCTGCAAAACTGGGGCCCACGTACCCACGAGCTGGGCCTGAGTGGACCCGAACACGGTGATCGGAGCGTCCATGTCGTAGTCTTTCTGTCCTCCCCACAGAGGCAAACTGGAGGGCATGTTCAGGTTGGAGCGGACGTATTTACCTGCGGCGCAGAAAGGGACAAGAGCTGAGCGTCTTTCTCCCGAAGACGCCGGTTGACGCCGTTTGGCGTGCTAACCTTTACTGTCTGAGCAGAGGGAGAGCCAGTGTTTGCCGAAGACCACATCCATCCTCTCGCCGTGGCGGCAGACGAACAGCGTGCGCTTCGGCTGCCGTGCGGCGCCGAGCCGCAGGACCTGCTGCGAAACACAGAGACCGCCCCGTAAACAACAGGACAGACCCGCAGAGCACGAGGCCTTTCAAGTGTCTATGCGAACTAGACTCGCAGTTGCGCAGTTTCTTACAAAGAAAGGACACCAGACCACCTGCATTGGATGGCAAATGAGGCTGAAGGCGGGCGTGTCTCCGGGGTTGGAGTTGTCCGGGCGGCGGCTGTCCAGCAGGCCGTCGAACATCCCTTTCTCTTTCCCGCTCTTGTCACCGGGCTCGCAACTGAAGAATGAGTGGGAGCTGTGGGAAGGGCAGGGAGGGCTGTTTAGCATTCCTAACCCAACCTGTCGTCTAACGGGTTCGATATCGTGAAGTGGCCGGCTCACCCGTGAAAGATCCAGGTGTCGGACTCGTCGGCCAGGCCGATGTAGTTCTCCGGCAGCAGGCCGGAGAGCCCGGTGGCCAGCGAGGTGCCGTACACCCAGCCCTCGCTGGTGCTGCTCTGATCCATCGGGGACATGAAGACGTAATCGCCGGGGACCAGCTCCAGCTCGTCGTCGTTCTGCGGGACGTAGGGGTACATCACCCGCAGGGTCTGTGGACCAGAGAGAGAGAGAGAGAGTCCCAGCCGGCTGGTCACTCGACCGCCCCCTCAGATACAGTCCGAAGAAACGTCAAGAGGAGCGTGAGCTACCTCGTGGTTGGCGAAACGAATGTCCCGGGAGAACAGCACGACCAGCCAATCGCAGCCCAGCTTCACCTCGATGCCCTTGGCCAGCTTCTCCAGGGAGGGGAGGTGATCGGAGGGGAAGTTGTACGCCAGAGTCACATGGAGCTGCTTCTTGTGTGGCTCCACATGGACCTCTGGATGACAGAGAAGATTAAATGAGCTGCTTTTAGACAGTCATGTCTTCCATTTTTGGTTAGTCTAGATCCTCTCTTTTAACCCTATAATTCCGTATGTGTAATATTTGACACATACAGTTTCTTAAATATTTTGCATCTGAAACCTTTTGCATCTTTAAATAGTAAAACACTGCTCCAAACCCTGTTGTGCACAATCAGATATAGCTGATAACAGCGGGCTGAAGACTACACCACAATCATTTTGACTTATCACCAAGGAAATAAATGATGTATGTTCAAAAATGATTTCTGTTTCTGTCAGAATTTAATTTTAACATCCGGCGACAATGGCGTCGGTCTGATTGGTATAGCCTGATGTCAAGGTTACTATTTGTTATCAGAACATGAGCAAACAACAAACCAAGAGGACTCATATGCTATTCAGGCTTACTCTTATGTGTTCATTAAGGGGGAGATAAGATGGGAGGGATGGGAAGGCTGAGTTAAGCCCTTAAACGCATCATCACACATTTCCTCTGGACCTCTCCTGGTTCCTACCGGCCTTCCGGGTGGCCTCCGTGGCAAAATCGGCTGCAAACTGCTTGAGGACGTCAGCCACCTGCTCCTCCACGAAGAGACCGATGAAGTTTGAAGATGTGTAGAGCTCCAGAGGCAGTGGGCTTGGAAATCGACCCCGCCACTTCTGTACGGTGGCCTGGAGGGCCTCGCAGAGGGCATCCGCTTTGTTGTCTGCGCACTGTGTGAAAGAGAAGAGCCGGTAAAAGCCCGCCGTCTCCAACAAGTTTGCTGTCACAGCGTTTGTCCGGACTACTGAGGTGTGTTGAGTCAGTGGTGAGATCCAAAGAGGTATCTGTCAGAGACTATTATGCACCTGATGAGAAAAAGAGAGAGAGCCAGAGCATCCCTGCCTCTATCGGGCTGTTAAACTGATGCTTTCAATTAGTCACAACGGTCTCTTTTCCATCAGCGTTCTTCAAAGATTCACGAGAAATAAGACGATAAGTTAACTGAATGAAGCTCAGCCCAACTCACCATGAAGAATTGGCAGAGCGTGATATGTGGGAAGATGTTGTGGGCCTTGTTTTTGCCACAGGTGACCCGGCTCTGCTGCCAGAAGTGGGAGAGCTGGTTCTGTAGAGGCCCGCTGGGCCGCAGGTAGAGGACGAACTCCCTGGGCAGGGGGTCGTCCAGGAAGGGGTCGTCTACATGGGAAAACAGCCTGGGAGACAGACAGAGCCCTCATTTAATTTAATTGTCTTCTTTTTGCCACGTGTATTAGGCAGCAATAAACTTAATACGACATTCATAATAATAATCTGGATATGAGGGATATAATTATCTTCAAATGAATCTTAGCGGTGACAAAAAAATTGGTTCTGAGGAAAGAAATTGCTCTGCCTTCTCTACACTTTTGGTGTGAATACTTTATGGCCAGCAGTTCTTTTTCTCATGTGGTCACAGGCATTAATAAGGGAAGACAAGCTTACTTAACACTCCACAGATCTACACTTCTTTTGTCAGTTTTAAAGTATGTGAAACAGCAGTTCACAGAGGATTTGGCTTACTGAAGAAATAGATACCCTCATGGATTATAGCTGCTTTTTAGACTTTTAATTTTCAGCTCACTCAACAAAAAACAACAATTAATGTAGAGGGTAATGTTTTCTAATGCTTGTAGATAACATCCATCCAAAAATTTTAAGCAAAACAATCTGTCATTTAAGTGTTCTATACAGCAGGGGGCACCATGTAACATGTTTCTTCTGACTTGCAGTGAGTTTATGCCTTCAGGATAGGAAGGAGGATGAGTGGAGGCCCATTTGTTCAAGCTCACCAGTCGCATGCTGACTGCACACTCCGGCCTCCGGTGGACACCAAAGCTTTCAGGCTGTAAAAGAGCACAGTGAGGACAGGCGACAGCTGAGACGTGTGTGAGGCGCCAGTGTGTGTGTGTGACAGCATAGAGACTCTGACTCCTTGTGAGTGTTCTATTAGCAGATGACAAAGTGCTGCATGTAAAGGATCCGCATTATCAAATGTGACAGGAGGGGCAGATGCAAGTTCAGGGAGAAAAAGCGTAATAAAGTGTACTGGGCTCGACTTACAAGTGATGCTTTTGAGCTACGCTCAGTTTTGTTTGTTTGTTTGCAATCAGATAAAAATATGAATAAACAGACTCAATATCTAGCTTGGGCGAACATCCGACAAAAGTAAAGTAACTGTAACTTAACTCAAGTTACAGGACAATGGACCGTACAGAGAGACTGAACGAGTATGTCATTGGGCGAGAGGCGGGGTCGCCCTGGACGGTCCGCAAGTCCATCACAGGGCCACACAGAGACACACAACCACCCACACTCACACTCACTCCTAAGGGCAATTTGGAATGTCCAATCAATCTAAGATGCGGGTTTTTGGACGGTGGGAGGAAGCCGGAGAACCCGAAGAGAACCCACGCAGACACAGGGAGAACAGGCAAACTCCACATAGGGAGGTCCTGGTTCCCCCGGGGACTCGAACCCAGAACCCTCTTGCTGTGAGGCGATGGTGCTGACCACCACACCTGGAGCCAATGTGGAGAAACTAAACTAGAGTTCTGTGACCTCTGCCGCTGGTTCTCAGACGCTGAAGATGTACTTTCTTTCTCCCGTGACTCACGAAAACGAGTCACGTTCTCTGATAAAACGCACCTATTCAAGGTTACGGCACATTTACACTGACTGTGTCTTCAAATCATTCTTTCCACATCTTGAGATGGTGATGAACGCTGTGTGGGCGGAGACCATAATGGGTGAGACAACGTGTCAAGTGGCTTTCAGGCTTTAGGAAGCTGCGTGGAAGAGGATCCACAGCCCAGCCCGCATGGGAAGACGTTCACAATGAATCGCTGTGACGCAGAAAACAGCTCCTTTTAAGCCCTCGGTCCAGCCTTGCGAGTGGAGTTATTCATAGAAAGGAAGGGTGAGTCAGCTTTAAGACGTCTGAACTGAAGAGTCTGGGTTTGGAGGGCCGGCGTGAAACAATTTTTTCTGAGAATTAGCATCCTCGGCTCCGCTTCCTGTGGGTCCACTGTGCGCCCTGCTTGGCTCAGGCAGAGATTCTTGGGTCGCTCTCAGCTCACACGCGGCTAACCAAAAGGAAGACGAATCCAGCACATAGGACAGTACCGTTCCATAGCGACTGTCAGGATGTTAGCGATTTTTTTTTTTGTAGTTATCAATGAGCTTCACCAGGTTTTTGACCGTGCCTGCTAACAGCTACACAGAGGAACATGCAAACACTCCCCACAAGTACAGTGGTCTCCTTACTTTTTTTTTAACTTATTGAGCTGGATCCTGTCCTGCAATCAGGAAAATGGATGAATTTCTCTGTTTAAAAAGCCTCTATGTGAGGCATCGTGCTGGGCTCGGCTCCACAGAGTGGGACGGCCAAAAAGCTGCCAGTTGTCCTAGAAAATAAAGAGCAAAAGAAAGAAAAACGGATTCCGTTGTGTGTCTTTTGTCCGCGAGTGGCTGCTTTTGGTTTGAAATGTCAGAGGTCACGGATGTAAGCGTGTATTAACGCAACGTTACCAAGTCCGTCACTTAGTCAAAGTATTGTGAACACAAACGCGTACGAAAAGAACTGTGATCTGTTCGACAAAGCAAAGACTCAGCCGAGTCAGAGAGCAGCTGGTCTGACATGAGCCGAGTCTTGCCGCCTTCTAAATGCTCCGTGCTTCTCCAGCTGATGTCTCCCACAGACGTAGAGACGGCTAGCGTTAGTGTGAGTCTCACAGGAGGAAGAGGGTTTGGAGGGCTGCTGCTCAGAGGGGCCTTTAACCACTTCTACATACACCCACACGCACAAACGGTGTCGAGAATGAGCAAAAAAAAAACATGTTTCTTACGTCTTAAGTCAGATCGATAAAGATCTGAGGGTAAGAACATGACCCTGTCACAACTCAGAGAGAACTGGAAAGGAGAAGTGGTGTCGCGTTCGTCAGCATTTTCACTAGAATTTGCTGTGAAGCGCTTCGATCCTCGGTGAAGGTCCCTTAAATCGGCACCTTTATTTTTGTATAAAGGTCTTACAGGTGTCAGCATGCGAAGCAAGATAAACAGATATAACTCTGTGATGCAGATCAAACCTCAAAACCCTAAACAGCAACACACGGAAAAGAGCAGACCTGTTAGAAAAGGACTGAACAGTGTCTCATAGCAACCTGGAAATGTTAGCATGTTGTAATGTGGCCTCTAAAGAGTTCATCATGGCGTTACCTAATAATGCTAACATATCATGATGAATAACAGCTTGTTTTTTTCCATTTCCACTCAAATTGACACTGATAAACTGGTGATAAAAGCGCTTGAGCTGGGACATGTGGGACTCTCCGAGGGGGGACTGCTATACTCACTAAAACGAGTTCCAAAATGTTACTCCACTGCCTGCTTTGGAGCTACCATCAATCTCACTGTCCACTTTCCATAAACTTGGTAAGTAAAAGAGAAGCAGCGGCCAGAAAAAAAAAAAAGTCAGATGACTCAGTCTTGAGGCAGCTGTGACATTTGATTATGGAAAGAGGTTAATCCTTTCTGAGAAACTGCTCCCGGTGCACATGAGGGCCCACCTTTTTCTTCTCTTGGTTAATCTGATGTGTGCTTTGTTGTAAAAAAAATATTGGATAAAAACATATTAAACATGGAAATTTGGCAAACAACAGCACAATAGCTAGACAAAATAACTATTGGAAATAAATTATCTCCTTAATACACAGGGTTTTAGTTCAGTTTTTACCCTTCATGAACAAAAGACAGAAGTTGGTTGATAGAGTAGATGCCTTCTGGCACCTGGCAGTCTGAAGTAGGTTTCAGTAATCCAGAAACACACTACAAAAACAACGTCCTGAAGATGAATCTTTCAAAACATGCTAACAGTTGTCCTGAGCTGCCCAGCACCACTGCGCTTCAGAAACAGGCTCATTGCTCAGAAACAGGAAATCAGGAACATCGGTGTGATGGATCCCTTTCTTGTTAGGTCTCATGTCACATCTGGGTATACATAGTTGGCACTGACGTGTCTGGGGACAAACACCGCATGTCACCATAAACCCTCGTTTGTATCAGAGTCTTAGGTTTGTGAAAATGTCACTTGATGAAGACATACATTTTTAGCAAAGGATCATGCAGCCAGACAAGCAGAGATTCTACAGCTAAGCAGATTTGAATTGTTAGTAAATGCTAGTGGCTGAAATTATTCACCCACTTGCTCATTTCCTGCTCTCATCTGAACCTGTTGAGGGCCGTGGGTGGTATTTCTCCACAGCACCGATCATTATGCTGCGCAGCAGTGAAATGAGAAACTCAGAGGATTTTTCTCCGGGTCACAAGACCGGTTATTCCATTTGTTTTTTTTTCAAAGAAAAAGAGCTGTTTGATATAAAAAGAATCTAATGGCTTCAGCTCCAATCTGCACCAATGGAAACGACGCACGGGTGAACACGCCTCAGGTTCGCGGTCCTTCAGTATGAGCGACAAAGGAAGAGAAGGCTCATTCTTATTTACCAGAACGCATTATTGACTTCCACTGGAGACCCTGAAACTGAGAGCCACAACTGGTCAAAACACAGGCCAGCTTTGTGAAGCCCGACTGACTGAGGATGACTCTGTCGGTCAGTCTGTGTGTGGCCATTAGTGGTTTATTGTCATCGACTGACAGTTTTGTTCGACAGTTGTAACTCCAAAAAGAGTAAAAAGCGTATAATGGCTAAATCTTAGAAACTTTAAACCTACACTCGACTTGAAGGATGACTCTCAGAGCCATTCAGAAGAGAAACTCGTGTGAGTCGTGTGTTTGGATTCCCTTTGACAACCTCCGCCTCCTCCCGTTGTTGGCTGGCAGCAAATCCACAGCTGTGGGTCGAGTTGCTGTTTCACAAAGCAAGTTCTCAGTTGAGTCACACACGCATTTAAGACCAGCGGCAGCTTAAGGAGGATCCCCTGTCAACGGATGTAGGTTAGAATCGTGAGAGGATTTAGGCCCCGGTATGTTCAGACAGCTGACGTCAGGGCGGCCGAGTGTGAGGTTTGCAGACCCAACACTTGTTGGCCAGCTACCAGCTACTCCCCCAGACTTTGTTCCTTTTTTTCTTCTTCACGTTTTGAATGAGCGTAAAGTCAAGCTCAGGCAGAGACGGTGGGGTTTTCAGCATGTTTCGTCTGTCCCCGTTCCGTAAAGGAGTGGCAAAGGCAGAGAAGGAACCCAAAACATTGAAAACAAATCATTTGTAGACATTTAAACAAGAGAGTATAGTGAGGGCTTCAGTGAGATAGTAAAGCATGCTGATTCCTATCAATTCCGTGGATCTCTGGAAGGATAGGCGTCATGCGCCGCGCTGAACCTGTGACATAAAAATCAATATCTCCGAATGAGTTTCGGGAACTAATGATCGGCCCACGGGATTGCCGTTAACCCAGCTGGTTAAGCAGGCTGACATCCTTACGCTTTTACCGGTTCCACGTCTCCAGCTCTACCTCAGCCATCACTTCTTTCCAGGTTTGCCTTCCAAAAAAAGCCCCTAAAAACTTATTCAGGCCCAACCGGCTGGGACCATGAGAAGGATGTGCTGTATTTTAGTAAGTGACTGCCCTCTTAATAGTTCTTCTCTAACTCTCCTGTCACGCTGTCAAGAAATGAACCCGAAATGTTGTAATTTACTGCAAATTTTCCTTTTTTTTTTTCCATTATCAAACCCGGTTTGCATCTTATCAGGGAAAAAAGAAACTACGCCCTCCAGCTCAGTCGTGTGGTCATCGACCTGTAGCACGCCACATGAGGACAGAAGAACACATCACATCATCTGTTAGCAGAAATATAAGCGGATTTTCATATGTTATTATATACAGCCAGATGTCCTAATGTAAAAAAAAAAAAAACTTCTTATCTTCTGATGTATGGGTATATCCTGGTTTTACAATCAAGGGAAAAAAAGTACCGGTAAATGTTCAGCACGGGAAAAATAAATATTTCCATCTCTAATTGTCAGACTTAAAATATGCAGCCTACACTGGCCCTGATTATTGGACGAGTTCTGGTTATCAGCCTCCAACCTGGGCGCAGTCTCCTCACCAGTGAGTTAACTAAGCTGAATACGGTTCAGGAAAATGTCCCTCGATGATGAGTTTCCCCCCCTTAGCAATTCAAATATTCTAAGCCAAAATACTACATCCCTAAAGACACAACATATTGTGAAAAAAAAACAACACTTGCTCATCTCAGCCACCGAGATGTGAAAGCAAGTTTTCCGACCATAGAGAAGTACTCGGTTGGCTTCTCGGCTTACAGGAGGCAGGAAGAGAAACACGCCCACACAAAACAGCGTTCAGACCCAAACGTCCCAGTGTGTGGAGCTTCAGACTGAGCTTGTGCTGCAGACTGGCTTTAAATGCAAAAGACAGTGACCATAAAAAAAAACACCAAGAAAACGACGAAAAAGAAACACGTTAGATGTCAAACAGAAAACAAAAGCTAGAGGAAGTCGGGACAGAGACAACAGTTTGTCCTCTGATACACACTTCTATAGAATATTTGTCATTTGAAAATGAATGTAAAGCAATAGCTATTTCTTACTTCTACAGGATATAATAATTAGAATTAATAAAAAGCATAAACATACATATAATGGATTCGATTAGTTTTCCATTAGCTAAAATGCTAACACTGCAAGATAATCAAGAAAATGTGTCTCTCATTTCATATATGTTGCTTTTTTAAACTCTGGATATTTCGTTACAATATTCTATGTTTTAAAATACTTGTGGCAGGTACATTTCATTAAGACGAAATCCTGTGTTTGCTGTAAGGATTAGGGCCAACGTAATCAAAGTTAAAGTCACTCATTTGGCTGTCCGACTGGGCTTGGCTCCTTAGGTGTGCAGAAAGAGGTTCTTGCCCATGAGAGCCTTGTAAAGTGCAAAAAGCAAGATGTCTTTAATTAAATGAGTGTGGAATCTGAAGCATGAGGGCCGAGGCCAAATAAAGACGGGAGACGCACACCGGCCAGAACAGAAACGGGCAGTTGTCAGGCCCAGTTGTCTCGGCCGTGTGGACGTCAGCCAATTTGGGAGCCTCTGAGTTCCTCCCTTTATTGTCTGACAACTGCCCCGGCCGGCGTCTGCTGGCCTGTGTCCACAGACGAACGCAACAGATGTGGAGTCGGGCCTCGAGAGCACCAGCTGCACCGACCCCTACCCCCCCCCCACCCCCCCCACCCCCCACTCAAAAAAATGCATAGAGCTGATGTCACAAACCAGGGACAGTCTGTTTGCTCTGCTTTCGTGGAAAGGTAGTTTCAATCAAGGTAAGGATCCTCACGTCCCGCTTTCTGCTCAAAGCGTTTGACACTGTCGGCTGTCCCGAAACGACACACGGCTCAAGCTGCTCCAACCCCCCCGAACACCACCCGCTCAGCCGGGGAAGTCTCGGTCACCGTGGGAAAAACCCCTCGCGTTCTGTGGCCTCTGGCGGCGTTCGTCCTCGCGCTTCCTGTTTACAAATCGGACAACGCGCAATGGTTAAAAAAGCTCCACAAA
Source organism: Menidia menidia (assembly GCA_907169785.1). NCBI lineage: Eukaryota > Metazoa > Chordata > Actinopteri > Atheriniformes > Atherinopsidae > Menidia > Menidia menidia. The sequence continues at coordinate 19,073,675 of CAJRST010037777.1, forward strand.
CGCACAGCAGAGACTGGGTCCTGCTTGTGCGTTTGTGAGCCCGGTCGCGTCACAATGGGTCAACAGAGAACGAGAAGTAACAAACTAACCCATCCAACCGTTGTTGTTACCGCTTATTCCCTAATGGGGAGGGAACTGGAGCCCATCCCAGTGGTCAAAGGCCCAGACCCTGGACAGTTCATCGCAGGGCCACACAGAGACACGCAAGGACCAACAACCAAGCACACTCACTCCTAAGGGCAATTTGGAATGTCCAATCAACCTATTGGATAGTGGGAGGAAGCCGGAAAACCCGGAGAGAACCCACACAGACACATGGAAAACATGCAAACTCCACACAGAAAAGGTCCTGGATCCCCCGGGAACTCAAACCCAGAACCCTCTTCCTGTAAGGCGCATTCAAAACAGCCGTGTGCACTTTCCTTAGAAAGAGATTCATCTGTGCTCTTTTGGGTCATCGGCGGCCTCTCCAAAGGGTCTCCCCCACATGAAGCAGGTCTGCTAGCTTCTACTGGTCGTTTAGAGAGTAAAACAACAAAATAAAATCAAAACCTCCTTCGTGGACTTTTATTAGTTCAGGAAAATCAGTCCTTACAAGGCATTTCACACAGACCTTTAAAAAAGTCTCACATGATCTATTAAGGTTCTACGGTGGAGTGAATTAAAGGAAATAGCTTCCGTTTAACCTTCGGTTTTGGGTCATATTTCATTTACTTTCATGTGATCTGGACCTATAAAACTGCAGACTACATGCCTTTTAGAACTGTTTTACTAATAATTAAGAACCAGATATTCAGGTTTTCCTACCTGCAGAAAGAATCTACCAACTTCTCATTTGAGTTGATAAAGGAAGTCATTATCAATGGAGGATATTTCCTTGTGATGATGAATCTCTAGTTACCATGGCGATTGGCCGAGTGGCCCTGTTGACATCGTATTAGGTAATTCGAACTGGTCGGTTCCTGTGCTCCGACTGAACTGCTGTGGCCTAAACCCCAAGCTGTGACTGGACCTCAACCTGAAAGCTGAATAGTTTCTTATTTTTCCACGGCTGACCAAGTTCTGACCGCGTGCGTGGCAGAGCAGTTTGCGGCGGGGCCCGTGTTTGTCCCAGCTGGCCGCTGAACCAGCTCTGTCTGGCCGTCCTGGCAGAGGGGGGCTGCTGTAATGAGCTGGCATTGTGCTGGGGGAGGCGGCGGGGACGCGAACTTCCGTCCTCGCGACAGCAGAACCGGCCATCTCTTTTCCTGTGTTTCTGCCAATTGTTCCAGGGACTCTTTGTTTTGTTTTTTCTGAACAAAAGCCCACCCTGCACGCTGCTCTTTCAGGTCAATCTGTGTTTTTTCTGTTCTCTACCTCCACTGCCGAATTGATCGAACACGTATGAAGACGTGAACGCACCAGCCCTGTAATTAGATTGCTCACCGAAACATGAAAAACCTGCCGAGTGTGCGTTTATGCGCGGATGAACACGCTTTACTGTTCAGAGACATGCTTTCTCTGCTTATTGTTTCATGCTGGGAGGCGAACGTTTGATGTTTCAAGAGCATAATCTTGTTTCTTCTTCATACGTTTTGGGCGTTGTCGCTTCGGTTTGGGTGCTGGGGCCAGATTGGGTGAGGGGACGGGGCCGCTGGGCTGACCGGTGTCTATCTGGACAATGGCCGTCTTTCACCACGACTCCTTTTCTGAGTTGTCTCTGCTCCAGGTCGTTAACTGTAATTGGTCCGTGCTGGAGGAGGACGGCAGACATCTGAGCTGGCCCGGGCAAAGACGGAGTTCACTGTTTCCGTTCCAAGTTACACACACACACAAACACACACAATCATCCACTCATCAGCTTGTTGGTATCCGCACCCTGAGACTCAACAGAGATGCACACAGGATGACCCTTCTCTTTAGGTTTGCAAAATCAAACAGTGTTTGTGAAATGATTCCGACACAGCCTACATCCGCCTCCACTCAGGACTGTAATTAAACGTTTGCTCTCCCAAGCATGTCCATGCTGTCGTCCAGCTAAGAGACTGGGAGCTCGGCGGGACGGAGAATAGGGGAGGTCTGCATGTGGGAATGGGTCGAATGTGCAGGAAGCCTGCGGGAGGCGGAGGGCTCCGGCCGCTGTGCTGGCAGAGCTCCTACCAACGCAGATGGTTTGGTCGACTTCGAACACACACACACACACTGATGCGAGAGAGAGCCCCCTGGCAGAAGATGACACATGCACGTTCGAGGTGGGGGTGACCATGCCCACAGGCACTCAATCCCCTTTGACACACGTCGGATCCACTTTATAAACCCCTAAAAAAGCCGACCGTATCCACGGATCAGAGCACGGATGTCCAAAGTAAGATTCCGCGCGTTCCCGAAAGGCTGGAAAACATCAGAGAAGGAGCTGCTGCAGGGCATAAACAATCTGCTCGGCCCGACGCGGAGCTGGGAGTCCAGAATGTTCTCTGGCTGGGGCTCGACGGGAGCGGGCCAACAGCAAATATCGTTGAATATTTGCAAAAGAACGTGTCTTCTACGTTTGCTGTGAGGCGCGGCGAGGTTCTCTGTTTTGTTCAAAACCCAGAAGGTGTTCCATGAAAAACCGGCCGGGACACACACACACACACACACACACACACACACACACACACACACCACAGACAGCAGGTGTCCAAACCTCAAGCCCTGCTGTGAAGCTGAGTCAGAGGGAGTTCAGAAACGTCAGATATTTAAACTTTACTCAATTCGCATCGTTTTAAAATCAAACAACTGTGCTTGATATTAATTAAAAACATCTTCTCAGTAATCTGAGTGACGCACAACCACACCAGCTGCACGTATCAGTGAGGTCGGGTCGGCAGTCGGAGCAGATGATGCATTTGGTGTTGCCCACAGCCACGTCAGTTCTGGGAGCCGCATCTGATCGGGGGAGTTTTCACCTCTGAGTTTAAGCGAAAGGTGAATTGCAGCTCATTAATCGAGCCGGCAGCTCTTTATCTCGCCGGTTAACGCGGTTAGTTGTATGCGTGTGTAATAACTAGTGAAATAAACCCCATTGGGCAGTGGTCAGAGCTGCTGACAGCTCACTCATTCTGTTCCATCTGAGGGGATGGAAACGCTGCCTCTCTTGGGGCCCCTCCTGCACACCAGCCTTCTCCTGATTGTACCACTCTGTGAGAGTTGTAGTTTTGATTGACATGCAACAGCGGCGTCCATTTTTTCTCCACCTGGTGGCTCGTCTGGGATTTCCCGTCTGACCGAATGACCAAATATCCCCATGTCGACTTCCTGAATCCAATCAATTCGGAGTTCGTGGTGCTGAGAGTCAAATGACACTGTCCATAAGAAGCTAGAAGGTGGGACCATGTTTACCGGTCACAACTTGGAGGCTGCGATCAGCAAAATAACCGACAAGTAGCCGTGGGCTCTCTTCAAGTGGAGAAAAAATCTGTTTGCATAAGACTTTAGACTAGCGGCCTCCTGACCTGCAGCCAGTTGCATAACCTTAAATTTCACGCGGTCACAGCAGAGCTGATGGAGCCCTTATCTGATAGCGCTGTGGGCCCCCTGCTTCCGGTCAGCCTCAGGTCAGCCCTGATACGATGGGCGGAAGCGGAGGCGGACTAACGACGTTAGCGTGACCTTTGTTCGATGCTCCTTATCGAAGTAGCAAAAGTAGAAAAACCGGGGAGGCTGCGATATACATCGCCGTCGTCTTCCAGTCGCCCACGAAGGGCTGGAGGCAATTCGCGAAGAGGGCAGATTCGAGCGAGCCTCGGGGAAGCTCCTGTTCATCTGCACTTCAAAGACACGGAACGAAAGAGGAAAAAATAACAAGAAAGTGAATCAATAATTCACGAGCTAGCGAGCGTCCCAGCCCCCATGACGGGAACGTCTTCCACAGACCTCCCAGATAAACAGATACTTCCCACTCCTCCCTGAACGGAGCAAGCGTGGAACGCCGGGCTGGGAATATCTCCTTAAAATCCATTCATGCCGGGTGCTGATCTGTCCGCGTGCTTTTGTCTGAGGGACCTCCGAGACACAGTCGGGATGCCTGGTTGTACTTTCACATCCTGACAGCGACTAAAAAAAACAAAAAAAATCTACAAAGGAAGTGAGTAGGCGTCAATTTGACATGAGATGAATTGACAACAGATGCCTTTGCAGAACATGAAGCCAGCGTGATATGAGAATACTTTTTAAAAAAAAATCTAAAGTCCACTTTTTGCCGTGCACTTTTAAATCGCCGCTTTTCCACTCGGGGCCGGCCCCACGAAACAGTTCCAGGTCAACACCTACTCAGTCGGGGGTTCCATCAGGGGGGGGCCGGCACACGCTCGAATCTCCGCGATGATTCAACCCTCGGCAGTTATCGTGTTTTTAGATTGGTCCGAAGAGGCCCCAAAGCTACAAATTGCAGTCGATTACAGAAAAAAAACAGCTAATAGCACAACACGTCATAGGACCAAAGGCAAGCTTTATTTCAGCATTTGGTGAGATGAAGACCCACAGAGGCCCCCGCTTGTGCTTCAAAAACTGTGCCCAGCACTGGTAGGAAGAAGAGAGGAGCTCTGACCTCTCTCTAGACGCTACATCTGCCGGTCCTGAGGCTGGAGGGAACGCGCTCGGCCCTGGTTCTGTGCCCACATCCGTTTGAGGCCTCGCCGGCACACTGCAGCTATTGTCGGCCAAACAGTCGTGACCGCATTTCACGTGTAATTGATCATTACTTCAAGACCGCCGTTTACCGAATTTACAAAGGAACGCACCTCGTGACTTCCTGAAAGTCACAAGGATATCGCGCATGGGGCGGACGCACAGTGGGCCGGCTTCCACCGTGGATCCACAGGATGATGGACATGCAGGTTCTTTATAAGGACAAATCTGTTTTTTTTTCTTTTCAACTATTCCACTAGGTACTGTGGCTGTGTTCCTGTGAGGCGAAGGCACTTCAAATGGAGAGAAATGGAGACATTCCGAGGCATTTTTTGCCTTTTCCTTATGTTTTATTCCACCACATCATATTCACAGATACCTCTTTTAAGAGTGAGGTACATATATTTATAATATTGGGTAATAACTTATACCAATTCAGCTGTTTATGTCCATGTTTTACCAATTTCCTTTTCTCAGTTTGTGATGAAACTCTACTGGGGCACAAAAAAAACTCACCCAAAGTATATTTGCTGCATTCATTTCTCTTTAAACTCTGAATGTCTCAAGTTTTTTTTAAATCTTTGCTGCAACTGATCCCACTGAATTCTCTCATATGCGGCCAGAGGATATTTTTTCTGCTGAGTAAGCGTTGAGACACCACTGGAGCAAACACGGCCGGTCTTGCGGCAGCAGATGGATACATGAACCTCTCACACACATCATTTTACAGCCGAATCGGGACGCTCCGAGCTGAGCGGGTCGCTTGGTGGATGGAGCTCCTCACACAGGGATAACGGTCACAGACTGGGCTTTGATAGAAGTCACGGGCAGTGGTAAAGATGTGTTCCCTTATCAGCATGTTCTGTGTCCACTCAGCCAACAGGCCACTTCCTCTGACACACCACACACACAAACACATTATCAGCAGAGTCTGCCTGGGTGAAAAAAAGAGGACTAATGTAGGTTTCTTCCAGTCCAGTTAAACTGCTCCACAGGAAGCAGCTTTTTTTTTTTCTTATTCCAGATTCTGTGAGGTTTGATTCAAAGAGTGGTCAATGGAAAATAAATGTCCTGGGTGTGTGTGTGCGTGTGTGTCTGTGTGTGTGTGTGTTTGGGGTGGGTGGGTGACTTTTTAAATCGACAAAGCCCACACCTGAAGAAACTAAACCGCTCTTAATTGGCTCTCAACGCCTTTCCTCCCCAAATAAAAACATGTATGCCAGTTTATTTCAGCAACACGTGTCAAAGGTGTGGACACATGTTATTTTTATCTAAAAAATGCTAAAAATAAATAAATAAATAAAGGCTCCGTCCGTGGGTTCCGCCGGCCAGGGTCCCGCGGAGGAACCGTTTGAGTGGCAATGACTCGCGTGACAGGCGCGAAAATACTTAACTCCATTGAAAATGTCCTTTAAAGACACGTTCGCTGCCGCACGCGCTTTTTTAAAGTCCATTTGAAACGGCTTTCCTGCACGAGGACGGAGGACAGGTCTCGTTTTTGTCTCCATAAGACGCAAGGATGATAACGCTTTTAACGTCAACATTTAGCTCGTTTCGTCTCGTTGCTCGCAGCTTTTCGGCTTCACGACTGTACTCTTAACCGTTGCTGAATGTACATTAGGCCACTCTTTTGTGGTGTCTTTGGCGTTGACTCTTTCCAGCGGAATAACCGCGGAGGGATGCTGCGCCTCAGCCGTCCCGTCCACAGCCTCCGGAAGCGGCCCGGCCCGCTGCACTCCCGGGCGACCTCCTTGACTAACCCAGGACATACACAGACATTCGTTGTCGGAATATACTTACGCCCTCGCTCTGGGGAAGCCCATGGACAGCAGAACGTCCAGGTTGGAGCCGCATTTCACCGAGCCCAGCCGGTTCTGCCGGAGCCTCCGTGGAAGGATTTTACTGTACAGGTCCTCTTTGGCCGCCATGGCCCCCGCGACTTCACCTGGTCCACTGCGAGTCCGTCACAGGCCACCTCCGGCTCTGCCGCTGGTCCATGAGCTTCGGCAGGGTCCGAATGAACGGAGGTAATCAGCGGGCGAGCAGCAGCCGAGCTCCGCCCCCCTCACGAGGAGGCTGCACACCAGCTAGGCTGGGCTGAAACGGTACAGGGACACCGTATAAAACTGCACACCAGCTACGCTGGCTGGCTGGGTTTAAACGGTACAGGGACACCGGACAAAACTGTACACTAGCTACTATCGCTGGGTTTAAACGGTACAGGGACACCGGACAAAACCTGCTTATTGTCAGGGAAGGAAAGAGTTATTTGGTGTGATGTGCATTCAGCTTTAGGGGTCAGTAATTCTTATACACAATGACAAATGTCAAGAGGTAACTTGACTAAAAAAAATACACTGCATAGGCCCACGTACCATGTTTGTAAAAATTATTATAATAATTAACAGACAAAATTACATTCGTTATACAGATATACTGTAAATTGGTCCATAGTCTATAAAACTAGTTAAATGAACTCAAATAATAAAGTCAGGCATCTCTGCTAAACACTAAATTATCAGGGTATCACTTTGTGTCTGCTTTTATGGACAGGATCATTCCATATTTCCCCAATACTTAAGTCATATGATTAAATATCTGATAGCTAGCTTAATATTTGGTTTTGTTCATGGCTCTTTGAGGTTTGTGCAAATGATCGAGTATCTTCTATAACTGCAATAAGTGCTCCATTCCATGTGTCCCCTGAAGTGACAGCTGGACTGTCAGACAGACTCCACCCATCTCTAACTAAAAGTCCAGGGGTTGGCCTTCAGCTGGCTGACACCGTGTCTGCGTGAGACTCTGTTCCCCGGCGGCGGTCAGATGGGTTGTATGGCGAGATGACACAGAAGACACAGCCTGCCTCCTGGAAGGCTTCCCTCATCTCCACCTGGTGGGAGAAACCCAGACTGCATCAGACACAAAACACCCACATACTGTGTTGTATATCTTGTGCTAATCTGTTTATGGTCTTTTTTCCTGGTTATACATTTTATAATGTTATTATTTACACATCCAGCTATTTTACTCCGGGATGAATAAAGCTTCTTGGTTCTATATCTTCACTTTCAAGCTGCATTTCTAATCTCTCTTGTGCATCTTTTTACACGTCACTTGTTTTATTTATCTTCTCTCTAATTTGTATTTCAATCCTTATGTGGCTCTCCCTGGTTTTAATTCTGATAACCAGTTGGCACGTGAGTTCAATAGATTTTACGTTAAGTTTGACAGCCTTGATTTTTGGTCATGCGATTTTGAATCTGAAAAACAAACTTTTATGTTCTGGTCATACTCCTTTTGATGTTCTCTCTGTGGCCGAATCCTTTAAATAAATACTCTTACGTTGTAAAAAGCCTGGGTGCTGATTATGTAAAATGTGAGCTGTTCTCCTCTTGTGGAACAATTGTCTCCCATTTTCTGTCGTATCTTTCAGCTGTCGCCACCCAACAGAAGGTGCCGGAGCCAGTCCATAGTGTGACTTGTAGCTAAGACCAACCACCCTAAAGCCTTTAATGACCTTAGAGCTGTGACACTTCCCTTGTCTTGAAATCCTGTACAGTTTTACCCACAGTTGAGGATGCTACTGCCACCTTATTAAACGTGGTTTTCAACATTTCACATCTTTCTGAGATTTGCAATCCAGTTCCAAGCTGATTTGAACACTATGGGCTGGATTTTCTGCCTTTTTAACAGCCAAAGCACAGGGAGAGGGTTAATGAATGCGTGTCGGTGGAGATGGACACAACTAAAGCTGAATCTGTATGATGAACTGACCAGTTCTTCATCCATCCGGTTCTAACTACTTCTGAAACTGTTCGGGAAACTGTTCAGAGGTAATATCCTTAAATGGATGCGGGCACTGAATGTTTTGCATGAAGAAGCCTTACCAGTCTCGTCTGATCCAGACACAAGCCCACCACTGCCCCCCCACTGCCGGGCAGCTTCACGGCCGAGCCGAACTGCGAGAGCCAGCACAAACCATTAATGCACACGTAGTATCACACTTCAGAGGACACACACAGGTAGAGATGAAGAACAGACATCAAACAAACTTTGTGCCGGAGCCTTTAAAAACCCACCTGTCTCGCCAGCTCAACCATCTTCAGGTTTCCAGGACCCAGACATTCATCGGTGTAGACAGACCTGAGGAATGTTTTCACATTAATTCTGCGAGTCTGATGTGTAGAGTGGGCTTAATCCACAGTATTCTTAACTTCGAGTGAAAGACCTTTTAGGTTTAACACTAGGGGAAGTTTAAGGCGGAAATAAAACCTGCTAATAATGTTATTTTTATGTGGCCAGGACATGGGGGGGGGGAAAGAGTGAATGGAGGTTTAATCACTCAGTACGGAGAGGAAAAAAACTATCAAATATAAATGTTCTTAGGGAAAATAGAGTATAGTAGGAGTAGACACCCCTAAAATATACTGTCTTCGGATGATCAGCACTGCTTACAAATTTGTAGAAATTTCCATGATTTAATTTGTTCATTTTTAAAAAATCTGTTCAAATTCTCTTACATTCCCAGGTGTTCCTTTTTCTTTAAGACGTTTAAATACTGAGGCCCAAGTGGCCTAATGGATAAGTCACTGGCCTCCTAAGCCAGAGGTTATGGATGGATGGAAGTTTAGATACTGTTGTATTAATAGTGCTGTTTACCTGCGCAGCTCAAAGTTCTGGTCCATCAGCTGGGCCAGACGGCTCCAATCTCTGGTCTGGATAGCTACTCTGAGGAGAGAGGATGTTTTCATCAGATCTAACAGCAGAACTGCTCCGATAAGGCAGCTAAACCAATGAAGCACGTGAGCGTACACAGCCTGAACTCATGTCAGGGTTAGGTCAAACCCTTACCTTGCCTGGTCAGTGAGCTCAGCAAAAGACCTCATGGCCTCCACGACCATTGGTTCTCCTGGGGAAAATATGAATAGTTAGAAAAACTAACCCCTATAGTAAAGGACATAAAGAAAATACAAAAATGTTTATTTGGAGCTAATAAAATAAATCAATAAATGAAATAATGGCGGCTCTAAATGAATTTGAATGTCAAATCAAATGACTCGAGTAATCAGAATCAGAAATACTTAGAAATAATTATTTTTGTTACCAACTGCAGATATACAACAGCATATACATATATACATGTCTATCCATATATACATGTATACAACATTCCACACAAAAATATAAATAAATATATACATATGTAACTATATGTATATAAACAGAGCTAAAATAAGTAAAAATGATAGTGTGATAGTGTAAATAAATGGGAATAATTTAGTAAGAATTACAAAGAGGGTGTGTCTGACTCTCTGAGGGAGGCTTTGTAGAGATTGATGACCACAGGCAGGAATGAAAAAACAGCACGGGTAATGTTCCTCTGGAAGACGTACCAGCGAGCCAGCGCTGTCGGATGTTGCTGTGGATGCGGCCGGAGTCACTGGGGTCGCTCAGGTAGGCCAGCCAGAACGGAGGAAGCTCACTCATGTCCATGGAAACATAGTTTCCTGATAACAGACAATAAACACGGTGAGATTTTTCAATGTCTGAGACTGTATCTGAATATAACATTAGGGGCATGGAGCCCTAAAACAGAAGGTGTGGCCCCATAAAGCCCTAATATTAATATCACAGTCAGTCAAAGACTCCAGGAAGAGAGAAAATTACACTGTAAAAGCCTAAAAGCACAGAACTGTTGGGAGTTCTCTAAAAAGTATGCACAAAGAATTAGGGACTTTTAAGCATAAACGTCATATGAAATACTATAAATGATTTTCCCTACAATTGACCTTTATAGAATGTAAGTCATGAAACCTTAGTGTTTGCAAATCATGGCTTTTCTGTATATGTTAGTGAATTTGTGTTATTCAGGGACAAGAGTACCGTAACCCTGCTCTTCCATGAGCCTCTTGCTGAAGTCCATGTAGATTAACCCCTCATAGACCTGCAAAGCAAAGAGAAAAAAGACGACTTCCAGTGTAGACTAAAGCTCCCTTGCAGACCGGACTGTCCAGCATGAAGGACGTCACTGACCTGCACCACTCTGTCCTGCAGGCCCGCAGTGATGAACAGCTCATCGGTCTCCACGTTCAGGATGAAGTTTGCTCGAATTGGTCGAGGGAGATCCTTCGGAAACACGGATCAAAGAGGGAGTGGGTAAAGGCGCTAGCTCCAACAGCTTTAACACAACAACAAAACATGTCCCCAAAAAAAACCCTCTTACGTCTTCTGTGATGTTGTAGAATTTCATGAGACACTTCAGAGTTGCTGACACAATGGCACTGTGACAAGAAGAGATTGACAAGTAGATTATTACATTCAAAGTAATGAAAATTGTCAAGTAAAACAGTTCAGAGAAAACTAAATTTACCTGCTTCCGGCGAGGCCCTTTGGTAAAAGAGAGAAATAACTGAATTAGCGTGTTACAGTCTCTTTTACACAAGCCTATTTCTGAGTGTACCCTATATATTTTTTTAAATCCAGACAGATCCTCACCACTTGCCGAGGAATATTGGTGTCGTACTTCAGTGTGAAGTTCTGCTTCGTCAGAGCAATGCTGCAGAAATAACGCACATCCAAGTGTTCACGTGTGTCAGATTTGAAGCTCAAGCACAGTAAAGACGAAGCAGAGGGAGAGGAAAGCGACTTTTGCTATGTCTAATGTGTTGTGACGGTGGCTTTTTTATTTTTACTTTATCGAAAACAATGTGGATACTTCTTCTGAAAGCCAATCAACCAATTTGTTCTCATAATACCTTCACCAATTGTCAATGGATAAAGACACACAAGACACTAAATATATCCAAAGCCTTTCAAACTGACAAAGAGAAGTAAGGGTGAACATAGAGTAACAGTAAGTGATCGATTATAAGAAGTAAATATTTGCGGTGTGTTGATTAAATGCAAATATGTGATTTAATTTGTTCTCAAAATAATTATCTGTGATTGCAGTTTGGGGTTCATGTTCTTTTTATCCCTTACTCAGAAATATCTAGTTCAGCTATTTTAAAGGTGATGCCATCGTCCATGTGGTCACCTGACTGTGGGGTGAGGACACTGTAATCTTACCCTTGTTTGGAGCAGAACTGATAGAACTTCTTACAGGTAGCCTGCAGAAGCCGCAGACCTCCCAGATAACTGCAGCAAAACCATGAGGACACGGGTTTAAAACATCCAGAAGGGGATCTGACACCGTGCCATGTTCCAGCTCACTCGGACATTTACTCACCCCTCCTTTCGACTGATGCAGAACAGATCCTGCAGACTGCCGAACTCCGTCGGGTCGTTCAGCGGGTGAGGAACCAAAACCTATAAAGTCACACCACCCGTCGTTTTAGCACAAGAAGTCTCTAAATCAGCGTGTTTGGGCCACATTATAACATCTTACCAAAGTCTGGCTCTCCACCAGAGTGACCTCTGCCCAGAAGTTAGAGATGGTCATGGCGATGGTTTTCCCATTGAAGCCGTCCGAGGGATTCCCCATCAGTCCTACCCTGTGGGTCAGAAATTATTTGGGGAAAAATGTCAAATAAGAACTGGAAACGATTTTGGCAGCGGACCTTCCTTTATTTTTATTGGATGTGTTTTCTGACCACTTGTTTCCCACAGAACAATGCTATATACTACATATTCTGTTTAAAATATCTATGTATTGAAAAAATATCAATATTAACTGGATGAAGTCTGACCCTCCCACGGTCAGTCAGTGGTTACAAAGTAAAACATGTTTACATGATGAAACATATGACAGGCCATTTACAGGTGAAAGTACCTGTTTTTCTGAGAAGCTGGACCCCAGTTACTGATTATCTTGCTTAGGACTCTTATACACTTTTACTATATCCATGTATTATTATTATTGCTATTATTATTATTAAGGCTTATTTAAATCTAAAATATCCCTTTTCTCCTGGTGTACAGAACTTGATAAGATATATGCTATACCCTTTAGAGTGTGACAGATTAGACCTAATTTCTGTTTTATTTTATTTTTTATTTGTATGTATTTATCTTTTATGTTTGCCTGTCTCTTTCTGTTCTTCTTGATGATGCCAAGTGCCTGTTAATCTGCATTTAAGGCAATAAAGTAAAAAAAAGAAAAAATAATTTTTTGGGATATCAGTTCTAATAGGATGGGAAAAAAGCTTGGGTTGTACACAAAAAATCCAGACAGAGACAGAGGCTCCATAAAAAACTGAGCGGAGGTCAGAGCTTTCTCACCTGGCGTAGGAGCGACACGTGATTGGCTTAGCAGGGTTGTCTTGTTTCTTCATGGAGTAGTGCGTGAGCCACTTAGTATAGTCTGACAGCCCCTAACAGAATAGATAAAAAAACAATACTGATTGTATTCACAAATAAGCTTTAATAAGGTAAAAAATGTGTATTTAATGCCACTGAACTGCCAGTCTGTAAGCAGCCATTGAATATCGCTGGGACATTGAGATTTCTTCAGGAAACTCACTATGTGTGACAATGATCATGATTAAGGGCTTAATGGAGTTTAATGGAGGCAAGCGCACAAACCACTTGTCCAATGAGCTGGAACCCAGTCGGCAGCTTCATGCCAAACACATCCAGCTGCTTCTCATTGATGAGCCACTCCTGAGGATGGGAAGCATTACAGCAATTACCTACTATTTCTATAAATACAGGAAAGTATCCGTTTTTTAAGTACTACTGATGCTGGAAAATAAAGAAAAGGAAACTAAAATGGAATAGCATGTAAAGTATGATGTTGTTGGTTGTACACTTGTGCCTTGAAATTCATTTGGGTTTCACATTATAACCATAAATATATTTAACTGAAGCTGTTATTTTCAGATAGTGGAGTCCTAACAGGCTTCCAGTTCAACGCTGTTTGGACTGAGTGTCTGTACAAAGTGTCGTCTACGGACCCAGAACTGGCCAAAGGTTCTGTTGGGGACCTCCGGCCTCTGGCTGAGGAAGTCCGACATGTAGGAAAGCGTGTCCTTCTGGATGCAGTAGAACACCACGCTGGCCAGCCGCGACTTCGTCAGCAGATCTTGCGGTTTCTCCAAGAAGCGAGTTATCCTGATGATTGCAACTCAAAAGGGTTAAGACCGCCACACAGACTCAAGCAACAAAGGGCAAAAGATAATTTTAAAAAACTGTGATCTCACACAGTCTCACCTGTGGGTGTCAGGACAGACCTCCACAATGCCCCTGGAACTGCTTTTTTCACTTTCCTCCAGCTCATAGTATATGATCAGCTCTCCAGGCTGCAACACACAATACAGTCCACCTAACTATGAATTCATCTTCTCTACAGCTTAAAAATGTGCTTGGTCCATTTTCCAACATTTTCCCGACAGCGTTTTTCCTTTTTTCTCATTGAAATACATCTAATTCTGATTTATTACATGTTTTGGGTGTTATTATTAAACAGGTCTAAAGATTTAGATGCAGATCCATGTATTTGAAAATGTGTACTATTGAAAGACATTGTTCATGTTTGAAATGACACAGGACAACATTAGAATTTCCACTTTGAACAGACAGTAACTTAATTATCTCACAGTGCCATACAAACATGTCCATTTTACTTGTGCTCAGGAGTCATTCAGGCACTCCAAACTTCTGAAACAACATAAGATTAATTATTTTGGGCACATGAGTACTGTGGTGAGGTCACAAGGTTGGACAGCACCACGTGTGACTGGTTTTACCAGACCAAAAAAATGGCCAGAGGTGCTAACAAACAGTGTTTTCCTGCAGCAATCAACAGTTTTTACAGCTTTTGTGGATTTTCAGATCAGAGCTTTAGAGGTTTCTCTGGCGGGGTAAGGAATTTTACTTCTTGTGTGAAAGGGGATTAAAGTTGCAACAGGTTCAGTTTGAGCACAACTTTCATTGTTGTTATGCTAGTATAGTAGCGTGTGAGTATCATGGGTGCACAAATTGTTTTTCTTTGTTTTTTGTGCTTTAGAAAAATTTAAAGCAGAACCGAAACATGACAAAATACAGGACAGTTTTCTACTACTGAATAACAGATTTGTCACAACTTTCAAAAGAAGATGGAAGCTCAGAGAGTCTGTAGTTTATCCTGAAACAACTCCAACAATAGAAAACATCACAGTGGATTGGTGCCCTCTCACCTTTGACCTGAAGAACCGAATCACTTGAGCAATATCAAAGTTCTGGTCAGCACACAGCATGTCTCCTGCAATCTGCTCACACAGTAAAGAAATTCCGATGAAAAAACACCCGGCTGTGTGAATTGTCAAACGTGAATTAACGCCAAAAGATCCTTCCTACCACCATGATGTCGTCCTCCAGCTTTCGGCTCCGTATGGCGAGTTCCAGATCAGCCACGGCGCCAAGTCGATCTTCCAATGTCGTGCTGCCATCGTTCACTATATTCTCCACCGGGAAATCGTTTGCTGTAGCCCAGCGTTCATAGTGCTTATACCTGGTAAAAGAAAAATGAAAACAACTCAGGCATCTGTCTGTGGTGAAGCATCCCCATCAATGGGGGCGGAATAATGCAACTTACTTGTCTGCATTAGTAACCAGATACACCTCAGTGAAGAGCTGTCGCCTGCAGAGGGATAGGAGGTGTTCAGAGAGGAATCGGCAGCTCAAACATCAGCAGATATTCCACACGTTATCCAACTTACATGTTTACCGTTTCCCACCAAAAGTCGAGGATCTTTTTTCCCCCGATGCCAGGAAGCAAGGCCTTCGGTACTCCAGTCAAGAGGCTATACAAGCCTGTGTCATCATTCTGAGAAAGATAAATCAGTACATTCGACAGGTTACGAGCACCAGCGGTACCATAGAACAAAGTCAAACACTTTAGGTTGTCTTTAAACACAGTACGTGATGATCTTTTGATTTTGTCAAAGATTTTTTGCATTTCTCTCAAGGCTGCAATACAGAAAATATTGAATATTCAATACTGAATATTTAAGTATTCAAATGAAAACTTGCATCAGGTAAATGATCATGATCACATAATTTATTACATGATGAAATAATAATGAATAATAATGTGGAGCCTCAACACGCCCCTCTTCCCTTCTCTGTGGCGCGTGCCAAACTCCATGTCAGAAACCAGCCTATTAAGGTTTATTTTACCGTGTGGGAAGAACGGTAACTGAATTAAGTAATTTACTATTTCATTTAAAAATGTATCTTACAAGCAACTATTCGGTAAACTCCAATAAAAAAATAACCAAAAGGTTTTATTTTTAACTACACTTAAACTTTGAAAGAATAAAAAAAATGCCAACGCAAAGGCATCACACTACTACGACATTGGGACTCGTTTTGAAAAGTCTTCTCATCAATTGCCGGCCGAACGTCCCGGTTCGTTGTTATGTTTTTCTATACATCTCAAAAATGATAATAGATACTGAAAATATTCAGTAGCTTGAGAAAATAAATAAAGTTGTCAAATTCTTCAAGCCATTCAGGTAACGGCTGTGAACTTTGCACTGCTCCAAGTTGTCCTGCAGAAAATGGCAAACCTACCTTGATTTGTGTCTCTAAGACGGTGCCGTGACCGGCTACGAGCAGTATGCAGATCATAGCTCAACTTTTTGTCCAGCTATTGACAAGAATATACAGTATAATGTACCCGGAGGAGAAACGTCCTCGGTCCCTCGAATAATTAATGACTAGCGTCAATAAAAACTTCCGGTGAATTCTCTCCAAAATAAAAGGCTCATGTAATGCTAATGGAGGACACGGAAATGAATACAAAATAATGAATTCTACAACACTACCCATGACCAACTTTAGTAAAAACTACAAGAACACCATAAGACTTCATATGTTTTATTACAAAGAGATGCACATTCCACAACGCAATGCTCACCGACCCTCTTTAACCCAGTTAGTTACATTGTTGCAATGCAGTCACCGTCCCCAATGAGGCTTTGTGAAAAGTACAAAAACAAAACACAAAAAAAAGACCCAGACCGAGACCAGGTACGGATAAGGGATGCCAACACATGAATAAATGCTGAGACATTCAATGAGCTCATTTGATATTGAGGAGGACTGTACTGCTCTGCTGAGCTTTAGCTAACCAAACGCACGAGTAGCTTCCGTTCCAGAGCCTCCTCCACTGGAAGCTAACACAATCATATTTTGGAGCAAGGCATTTGATGTGGCCTTGGCAATTTCTATATGACTTCATTTTTTTTTTTTTTACATCTCTTTCCACATCCATCATGTTAATGATTGTAATGGAATTACAAAGTGACCTGGACAGCTAAAAAATAAGATAAAATATACTCCCCATTTCATGCACACTGAATGATAAGAAAGACTCTTTAAAGCATTTTGAATGCTCTTCCGGCCCCTGTGGTTGTGTTCAAACACACCCAGGCAAAAGGTCAGTCACTGTGGGTCTGTGCTGGACGATCCCACAATGCCATGCTGTCGCAAAAGGTTCCTCAGGATCTGGTTCTTGGATTTCCAGTCTTCCACCTGCAACAAATACAAGGCACAGAGAATGTATTCATGTTTTCTAGAGGAAAATCCCTCGTCAGAATCAGTAGTGACCAGGAAAGGGTCACATGTAGAAAAGGCAGAATTAGGTCATCTGCTAAACGGCTGCTCTTTTGGCTGGTCCCAAAGATGATCCACTGTTACGCCCTCAGCTGAAACCTGGTGGCTTATTTGAATGTACCACAATGTCCACTTTGACCACCTCTTTACAGTTTACAGAACCTGCTCAGAAATGGTTTGAGGTCGGTACTGAGCTGCTAAATCCCAAAGTTCTCGGTCTGACCCACTGTTTTCCAATGTAAACGGCTGTTTTACATTGTTCTCATATAGTCGTCTATGGTGACATGGTCATGTTGTTTGCCTTCAGGATAATAGGCTGAGGCCTCCCCCAAAATTTTTTTCGGATTGCAGGCTAATTTTATCTTTCATTCTTTTCACCTTTGAGAATTTAGTTTAAAATGACGCATCATTTTTCACTCTAGCAGTTGTGCATTAGAGCAACATTAAGGAAACAACTTCAGAGGAAAACGGCATTTCTTCTGCCTTTCTTTTTGGCCAAATGTAAAGAAATAAAATACATTTTTAACCAGAAACAGACATTTGTGAGCCTTGAACGGGGACGGGGCCGCACCTCCTGTCTGAGCAGCTGGTTGTCCACTCGCAGACGTTCCAGAACGCTCACATCTTCTCCCAGTTTCAGGTTACTTTGTCGGAGCTCTTTAATGTACTCACAGGCCTTGGATAAAATCCCTCCTTTACTCTGAATAAAAAATAATAATAAAAAAAAACATTAGCATATAGTTCTGTTTTCTTTGCTTTTTACCATTCGGACATTCCTCTACCCTCCTCCGGCGTGTGGGGCAGTGGCCTAACGCTCTCACCTGCCCAGTCTTGGTGTAGTCCACATTACAGTCTGGGATGGCCTTGGACAGCTGAACAATCCAGTTGTTAATCTTGTCCCTGCGCCTGCGCTCAACTATTTGAAAAACAGTTTTCTTAGACGTGTGTCAAAGCTTTCCCGGGTAACGTTTGTGCCATGCCGCCGGGCGGGCGGGCGGGTGCTGACCTTCGTTGTGCTGGGCTCGCCGCTTCTCGTCCCTGGAGGCCCGAGGAGCTTCCTGCTTCCTGCAGAACAATGACAAGAAGTGGACTCCACTTGTTGAATGGAGAAGGTTTGCCTTAGGACAACACTCAACTCTTACTGAACCTGATCAGGTGCGGATTCTGATTAATAAAGGTGTAGTTACGCCAGGTACGGCTGAGTACGCGGCGCGATCGTCCTTTGATTGGATCCCAGCACTTCCTGGGGTGACATCATCACGTAAACCTGACCTGTAAAACAAAAGAGCTCTGTAAGATGGTGAATAGCTAGCTGTCCCCACTTCTCATTCTAGTCACGTGACACACTGTAACCGAACCATGATCTTAGCTCTAGTCCAGATCCGGGGGGCACTTACCCGCGGGGGTGTTCTGGCCCAGGAGTGTGTCGGAGGCCTGCACCGTGGTCACCATGGTCCCGGTGGTGGCGTCCGCGATGGTGGCCGGATAATAGGTGTACTGTGTCTCGGTGCTGCCGTCCCCCTCCAGCGCCTCGGACTGCGAGAAGACTGCCTGAAAGCGACAGGAAACCAGCAGAACCTGCGGTCAGCCACAATCAGCTCTTGACGTTTGCTTTAATCAAGCTGCAACCACTAAAAAAAGGAGATGTTTTTCCTCTGGATGTTACACCTGAAGTTGTTTTAAAATACAAATAAAATCACTCCTTTGCTCTGAGTTATTCCAGCTAAGGCAGCCCAGCCTGAGCACATCCACTGGAAGTGTCATCCAAAATGGACTTCCAAATGTCCGCCATCCTCGGTGGGATGAGTCCAACGGTTTCTCTGTTTTAACCACGGACGGTTGGATAAGAGCCAAAGGGGTTTTTCTCACCTGTGTGACTGCCTGCGTGGTCGCGGGGAAACCGGCAACGAGGCTGACCGCAGCGCCGCCGTCTGTCTGGCCCTCCAGCTGGCCATCCGACACCTGGATCACCCTGTAGGTCACCTGCAGCCCGTCAGAGTACGCTTAAGAGGGCGATCTCACGCCGGAGAGCGCGTATAACCAAAGTCTGAACAGAAATGTTAGGCCTCTTTTAAATCGGACAAGTGGCTGGAGTATAAGCGGACTGGACTCGTACACCCGGGTGAGTTATCGAAACCAATGCAGTACAAATAAACCGGTGTCCGAGAGGATGTGAGTGCAGGGCTCATATAAAGGTCTCAACAACACAAATACTTCTGACATTTTACTGACATGCAGAGAGAGGGACAATCTCAGATTCTTGCTGTAAAAGAAAAGAAAAGCAATAAAGCTGCTCCTTTCAACAGCCATGATCATGCAGATCACTCACTTTTTGTGTTTTAAAACGTACAATGCTATCAATGCCAAAAGAGGATAATAACTGTTTATATAGTGTTCTCCTTTAAATGCAGCTCCAAATTTGGGGCCTTCTGTTATTGATGACGCCCTCCTACCTGCCCGCCGGCGCCTTCCGTTTTAAAAAGATACTTGATGGGTTGGTCGGCGAAGGTGGCTGCTGACTGGATGGTGGCGATAGCTGCCGGGTCCTCTGCTGTAGCCACCGAGCCTGGAGGAATAACACGGAAAGAGCTCTAACAAACGCAGAGCCGAATAACAAAAGCGGGCCCGTTCCGGGTGGGTTTCGGGGGGCTGTTGGTTTGTACCCCGGTGCCTACGGTCGTCCCGGGCTTACCTTCCTCGTTGACGGCGACAGTCCCGTCGGCTTCTGGGCTTTTCTGCTGGCTACTCTCGCGATAAAAAAAAAGAAACAAAACGGTTTTTGTGAACCCGCTTTTTTTTATAGACCCAGGCACGCGAACCTATTAAATTAATTTGACTGTTCTCACAGGATATTAGCGCATGTAACCGTCCTACTTACCTCTTCATTTCTGGCTAGGATCTTGGACGAGGGCGCCGCCTTCACTCGCTCCAACAGCCAGACTGTGGAGATAATTCATGAGTTTGATAACGCCCGACACCGAGAGTCCAAGTCGGTTCAACGAAAAGGTTTTTAAAACTGGCATACAGCTAAAACGGTGCCACGAAAAAAAGGTTGACGGAGGCGAGCTGAAACGGATGAGGGAGCCATAGCGGGTGTACCCCGGGGTGACACCGGAAACACAGACACACCCTTCAGAATAAAACCATGCCCGTGTTGTGATTGAAGGAATAACTTAAACATCTGTCGAAAAAGCTATTAGCAAC
Organism: Menidia menidia; assembly: GCA_907169785.1. Lineage (NCBI taxonomy): Eukaryota > Metazoa > Chordata > Actinopteri > Atheriniformes > Atherinopsidae > Menidia > Menidia menidia. The sequence goes on from CAJRST010037777.1 coordinate 19,094,063, forward strand.
CCTTGAAAACATCCATCCCATGACATTTAAATGATATGTTTTGCCAAATGTCTACTCTATCTTGCTGTTCTTTTTTATTTTTGCAGCACCCTCCGTTTTGGTTTGACACTCGAACCGGAAATGCAAGGAATAATTGTGATCCATCGACAATTATCCTAACCTTAACCAGTCGGCCCCAGCGGTTTTTACAGATGTTAAACAAAACCATTTAGTGTCTATTCCCTGTGTGGGTGACTTCCTACAAAAGGTAACACGTTGAAAAAGAGAAACTCTAAGAAACAATCAACTACACAGTTCCCAATCATTCTGGATATGTAGCAGCCTGAACAAAGATCCACTTACGCTGCAGTGGTCCCTCCTCCGATATTTGTCAACACACCAGCGTCCGAGGCGTCGTCGACAGTACGCATGCGCAACAGGAAATTGAGTTACACGGTTCTAGATCCGGTGTTGTCGAAAAGGTTCGCCACGTGCACACGGACAGCAATTAATCGCGCGCTTTTTTCTCCAACAAAATTTTATTAAAAAGTTTACAGTACAAAATGTAACCAATATTTTACAATAAAAAATGCACGACAAAGGGAGATTTGAAGCATATAAAGGTGCAAACTAAAAAACAAACAGAAAAAAGAAAAAGGCCAAGACATTTTAAGATGCTCAAAAACGATTTAACCAAATTTACCATTTTGAATTAAACTTCAGTTATTTTTTCCAGAGGGTTTTATCGAGCTTACGTTTGAAGAAACGGCATTTAAATAATTAGTGTGTACCTAATGTAAGTAGACTATTGATACCATATTCAACTACTACCAGCCTTATTCAATACCACAAATCGGATTAATTTGTTATATGACAGCATCTATCTGAATCCTTTTGGATAACATCCACATATAAAAGTCAAGCCAAAACCTTTTAACCGTAACACAATAAAAAAGGACATTCCAAGTTCTCACATTCTGTCTCACAAAAGTCACAGCCCCTGATGCCCATCTAAACATTTTTCTTAAAATATTCTCGATGGGTAAATATTATTTATGATGTTGAATTGAATTTCTATCAATTTAGGTGGGATAGGAAGTTACATAATTTCAGTCCTAATATTTCTTACATCCTCGTCCTACCTCTTTTAGAATATAGTTCTTCTTGATTGGATTGAGAAGCCCATCAATGCAGAGTTGTGTCACATTAGGAGTGATATTAGAGTATAGTATGTATTTTGTAACCATAGGCTGACCTTAGTTGAAGTCCAGACGCTCTGAAAAAGGATTTATGGTTTGAAGAGCTAAGAGGATTTGATCTTCGAAAATACTTTTACTATTGAAAAAGATGGTAAAGCATATTATTACCAAAAAATATACAAAAAGAGAAGAGAGAGCAAATCCTTTAAGAAGTTGAATGGTCTTATTTTATCTACTATTTTGTCAGCGCTTTTTCTCTCATGGTGAATGCAGATATTTCAGTCCTTAATATGTTCATTAAACAGAGGTACAGAGGAGGATTGAGGCCACTTGGGGGAAAATAATAGTATTGATTATTATTAGTATTCATTTAATCTCAGAATTCTGAGATGCTCTTTTCCAGAACATTAAACAAACTCGTGGGGGAGTTTTTTTCTTCTCATTTCTGAAAAAAAAAATCATAATTCTGATTTTTTTCTCAGAATTCTATTCTTCATTCTTAAGTGGCCTTAATCCTCTTCCGTACAGAGGCGTGACCTCCCCTCTGTAAGTAACGTTATATTGATTATGACCAACCGGAAGTCCCGAATCTGTCGTCTAACTTGACGGATTTCCACTTTAAACTAAGCTAGTTCGTAGTCAAATTGTCAAAATACTTAATACTTACGGGAAATACACATGTGATAAAATTTTATTGGCATTTTTTAAATTAAATCTAACATTTGTACTGAATTTATGACGAAAGTGAAAGCCAATGTGAAACCTCATTCAGATCTGAAAGAAGAAAGTCAACTGTTACAACTGTAACTGAGGTTGTAATTAGGGAGAAAAACTGTGACGATGACACAGGTTTGACCAACGGATGATGGAATGATTTGAATTGTTAGTAATAAAAGTAAAAGCACTGGACAGCGCCCGTGGTTCGATCCCGCGAACGGGAGGAATCAGCGTATTCTACAGGAGAATTGTTGAGAGAAGTAACCGCTGAGCTACGCCAGTGCGGAAGTTCAATAGAGAAATAGCTGTTATATCATATCAACTAAAACAAATAAAAGTGAAATGGCAAACTTTTCTATCAATAAAAGCGAATCAGCAAAGTTATAATTTAGCTCATTTTCATTTGTAAGAAATATAAAGGGCTATATGTTTTTTGAATCAAACAAAAAATGCTCTGTACTCATGACGTAAAAAAAAAAAGTCTCATGATGGAAAACTCCACATAGAAACATGACGTCATCACCAAGAGCCAGCTAAAATCAGAAATGCAGACAACAATTGCCCAACAAAAACGTTTTGTAACTACTTATGACTAATTTAAGTACGGTAGCCATTTTTTTGTGATGCAAAATGCCATCCTTCATTATAGTTCAGGAAGGACCAATTCCGTTTTACAAATAGCAGTACATAGCAGTACACTTTTTTATTACCAATATAATATGTGGAGTACATGATTGAGGTTCTGCTGCTCAAAATTCCCACAGCTGATCCCTTAAGATGACTAGTTGTGTGTGACGAAGAAAGTCAGAATCATCAGAGCTTGTAGCACGTTTGGAGTTTGCTGTTGCGATAAGAATGTGGCAGCAGAGCAGGGCTTTAAAGAATCTGAGGAGAAAAACAGAAAGAGGTCAGACTCATTCAGCTCAGAGCATTCAGACAGGGAAGTTACAAAGAAACCTTTGTGTACACATGTCCCCGATGGCTGACTGAGACAAAAACAGTGACATAGATAAAATAGAACAAAATAGAAATAGAAAAAAACAACAAAACAATGATCATTTGAAATTGTATTCATTTCAAATCCATTTGAACAAGACATTCATCTCAGTGAAACATTGTGTGGGATCAGTGAAATGCTTATTGTTCTTTAAAATAATGAATAATCTTAGCCTGTTATTGTTTTAGAAGGATTAGAAGAAGTATTAGCTAGTTATCAGCATATGTCCAACTTTTTGTAATGCCGAAAGTAAAAAAAACTCCTCAGATTTGAGGCCATTTACTCAAAATGAATAGTTTAACATAGATTTAGGCTCTAGGGTGTGTACTGACACATGGTGATATTTCACGTCTGTGTAATGTTACCTATAGTTATTGTTCTATTTTCCTTCCTCTTCACTCTTGTCAGTATGCATGTGTAGTTTTTAGAACTTTGCTTAGGATGCTCAATGAGGTATTCGCAGAACTTGTTGGACGCTTTGGCCAGGACTTCTCCGTTTCCGGCCTGGAATTCACAGTCGTAAGGTGGAGAGCCCGCGCACTCTGCATAATGACAGCTCAGTCTGCCAAATAATCAAACGATACGGTTAATACCATGCACTCTTCATGTAAATATACAGAAAATGCATTTTACTCTGTAACTTTTGCTCCAACCTGACACTGGCGTTCTTTTTACAGGCGGTAAAAATGCCAAAATCCCCTTGCTTTTTGCCAGAGGCTGAACCTGAAACCAGATGGGAGATTGTTTGTGTGAGTTACATATAAATCTGTTTTTGTGACTTGTGTAGAATGCAATATCAAGAAACGTACATTCATATTTCCACATGAATGCTCTCTGATGGTTTATGATCATCTTAATTTAACTTGTACTGAATAATGACAAAAAAAGGAGGGATTCCACGATTACCGTGGGCCAGACACAGAGGAAAAACGATAGAAGCTACTCTGAAATAACAGAACCAAAATGTACACTGATGGTGATTCATAGTTCTATCATTTAGAGCCGTGGAGGTTGTTGGTCTAACAAATTGGTGAGCAGTCTCAGCTGCTCAGCTCTCTGTGCTAAGGTATTTTTCTGGGCATGGAAAAGCCCAAATTGTGATTGTGCTTTAAGGTTATGATAGACAACGAATAAATAGAAACAAAAACACTCAATTTCTCCATTTTCCACATTCTGCAGACATTTGTTCAAACAGGTCTGTAAATGTCAAACTACATTTAGATACAAAAAAATAAGGGCATGAAATGATGTACATCTGTGAAGTGATGACATGAACCCATAAACACACATGAACAGTGTCTTTTACAGTGTGGCACCCAAAAAAACAAACAAAACAAAAGTAGGTAGGTCTGTGTATTGTATTTTATTAGATTAGATTTAAAATTTAACGCTTACATGGCCCACTAGATGGCAGAATTAATGAATGAGCCAACCTCAATGATGGGAAAAGGTATTGACGTGTTTTGCCATTTTGATGGAAGTCCTACAAGAAGTCTTACAACAGTCTAATGATCCTCTGAGGAAAACAGTCGGTACAGAATTGAGATCTGTCTCTCAATTGTCACTTTGATTTCCATTTTAAATAAGGGAATAGTGCGCTTAAATAAATGTTTGATATAATACTCTTTTTTTCTTTGTTTGCTAGTTTCTTGATAACAAAAGTTAAAAATGTGTCTCATTGTCCCTTTGTCACACTGAAACAAACCTGAGAACAATCATTTTCTACTGACAAATACAAGTGGGTTTGGTTACGCCCGTGGCCTTGTTTCGATTAACTGAAAAGGTTATTGTAAATAAAGACTGTGTCTGCCTCTTCTTGGTTTCCATCTTTATTCCTCCAATAATGCTAATGGACTTTCAAAAGAACTCATTGTCACTCCACGTGAATCTATGCAATCGCGCCTCCCAAAAAGCAGCAGTCAGATTCAGAAGGACAAGAAAAACACATTAACCAGCGTCAGTAATAAATGAGAGATGACTGAAGATTTTTAGTGTCAGATTCAGTGTTTGGATCCAGTTAAAAGCTTCACAACTTTCTTGATGCCACATTTGCCTAGAAACATTTCAGCAAATAAAAACACACTTCATCCAGGATTGAAGATACAAAAAAAGGTTTAACAGAGTTTGGGTCCAACATAAGTAACAGTCCTCAAGTAATCGAACAGTGAATTCCAAAACTTTGTTTTTTTGTCCATTTTCATATAGTATTAAATCATTAAAGGGCCTAATCTAACTGTTTATTGGGAGATTAGTGCTAGCAGTCAGGGCTTCTAAATTATTAACATGCCTCTCAAACCCCATTACAAATAGATTGATGTTCTAACCCTTATGAACACATTTGTACTCAACTATAATAGTTGTGTCTTACAACTGGCCGTATACCAAAGGCTTTTAAATTTGATGTCACTGAATCATTACTGAAAAAGCCCATTCTCAATCCCATCATGGCACAGGACAGACCAATATCCGTCCTTCCTGTGTGAACTTTGGTTGGTTGAAGCCGGATTGATACAGACCAGAGTTAGTCGGGGTTCTTAACTTAGTTCTAGTTCTACCAGACTTATTTCTGCCTTTGTTGTGTAATTGTATTCAACCCATGACATAGAATTCCATTATTTAGCTGACAACGTCCAGCTTGTCTTCCCTACAAGACTGCAGATTAATAATAATGATAATAATAATGATAATAATAATGATAATAATAATG
>CAJRST010037777.1:19099671-19144252 GCA_907169785.1 Menidia menidia
TAATAATAATGATAATAATAATGATAATAATAATGATAATAATAATGATAATAACAACAACAACAACAATAATAATGATAATAAAAATAATAATAATAAAGCACTGCAAGTTTAGCAACCCGAACAAGTCACTAAATATCCGTCAATTTAATCCTTTGCTGCCAAAGTATTGATGGATATAACAAAGAGAAAGGCTGAACGATTTTTATTGAAATGAATTATTAATTTAGCCCAATCGGCTTTAGTATGCTATGTAAAATGTTTGTCATCTATTTTTTTTTCATAATATCATTTTATTTCTGTTCAGATTACTGATTACTACTTTTACGCTGTGCACTTTTGGCAATATAACGCATGATACCCCATTCTACATCCATAGGGCCCAATGTGACATCTGTGCACAGTGTTTTGGGGTGCGCTTATGGAAATAATTCCAGAAACGCATTTTTAAAGTCAGAACTCATGTGAAACAAAGGCCCAGCTCTAAGTCTCTGACCAGTCCAGCTCATCCACGCCAAACTCTCCCATCCATGTCCCAATGGAGCTTGTTGGAAGAGGATGGGGCCATCTCCAAACTGTTTGCAAAAAGTTTGGGAGCATGGAGAAATGACCACAGAAGCAGAGAAAGCCTCCACTGATCTGGAGTCCAGTGGCAGTGCTTCTCACACCGCTGCATCCTAATCGCTTCCACTCCGTTATGACACCTTTGACCACTGACCGGGGAATATTTAGGAGCAAGGACATTGGACGGGCTGCACACATGGCATCCTATGGCCATTTTAAATTATTTGAATTGGTGAGCAATTGCTTTTGGTAATACAAAATAAATGTTTGCTCTGATGAGAAAAATCAGAGAAAAGCTCTGTCGACAACAATGTTGAAACTTATGTCTGGTTATATCATTCTGAGTGAAACTGCAGTAAAAAATAAGATATGAAAATAAAATATTAGGTAATGAAAACAGTTTGTTCCTGAATTTTCATGTGTTTCATCCTGTGTCTTTTAAGTAGGTGGTGTAGTTGTTTTTACCATTGCAACACAGTAAGGAGGCTCCAGATTAAAAAAAATTTCTGGGCCTTGTGTTTACATGTTTTCTTATAGTACTAATTACTTGCTTATTAATTTAAGCTTTCTTGTTTTGTCATTTACGGTCAGTCCTTTTCATTTCTCTGTTGGCACACTGTAAGTCCTCATCGTTTCACCTCGTCTTTTCTCGTGGTCCTTGTTCCCTAACTCTTTGTTCCAAGGTTTACTCACTTGCTTTTGTCCTTTTGGTTCTGTCTTTTGTTACTTTTATTATTTTCGGTTTCTCATGTTTAGTTTTGTCTATCCGGCTTCCCTCGCCACGTGTTATCTTTTTGTAAATAAAAGTTATGTTTACACAGTCACAGTGTACCATGTCATGTTTACAATCACATTAGCATCCCAAATTATTTGTAGTCAACCGCAGAGCAAACATAAAAATGCAAACAAAGGACTGAGAGTGGAGACGAGCAGTAGTCTAATCAAATTTCTCAAATGTGATTAAGGCTGGTTCCACTGATTGATGAGCTTGTAACAGAAGCAGGAGTGGCCGGTAGATTTCTGTTTTCATCCTTCTCAATCTCAAAACTGGAAACTCAGGCTGCTACTGCTTCACTGTTACAGTTTGAAAATGGAAAATATTTCTCAAATACGTTTCTTTTGGGATAGAATAGCTTTATACACATAGAAATGATCGAATGTCAAATAAACCTACCCATAAGAAGTAAGAGAACAAACACAGGTGTGTGCATTTTCCTGAACTGCTGTTAACACAATAGTGTTGCCTAGAAGGAAAAAAGAAAATCCATCAATCAGAGTTAATGGCTGGACAGCACATTACACTACGTAGATGCAACAAGCCTTTTTATCTGAAAAAACACAAATAAAAGTGATCACATTTACAAGTTCTTAGCTGTAAGGAAATGCTACAAATGAAAACAAGTTAAAAGTTAATTATCATACGTGAAACTTAACAACTCTCTATTTTCATTGTTTTTATAAGCCTATAAAAAACATGAATCAAAAGCAAGGTGTTACACCCTAATAGTAATAATGATAATACAACTAACAGTGTATTTATTTCTAAAACATACACAATAGAATTAATTAGACATCTCTTATTATTTCCCTCCAACAGATTTCATGCACTGCAACAAGTTAGCACAATGTAGCCAGTAACAAATATGAAAATGAGGTAATTCCAGTTTCTTACCGAGGCTCTTTAATGCTTTTTTCTTCTGGTACTTGCAACTGTGGATGATGGAAATGATAGAAGAGATTGTAGTAATGTGCTGGGCTGGGCATGATGAGAAAAGCAGCTGGACAGAAGCCAGATGGGAGGGTTGGGCGGAAGAAATCGTGAGCGTTGTGCTGTAAATGAAACACTGTCCGTGTCCAAGTTCATGTGTACCGAAACAAGTTTTTTTTTTTTTTTATTGGCCAAAAGGAACTTCTCCCATTCAAGCCATTTATTTATTTTTTCTATGGAGCAAAAAAATCCAGGTTACATTGCTTGGGCTCAACTTCCTTTCCTTGATCAACAACAAAGTCTAGTGAGTTCATAAAGTCTGACTGGCTCTTTCTTTGAACCATTAATAAATTACCTTAGAGAAACACATGAATGCCAAGCTCTTCACATCTCCTCCTCCATCTCTTACCCTGCGTCTTGCCCTCAGTGAGATTCACCAGGTGGGAGTGGAAATACTTGTTTCCCCCCTCATCTTGGTGCGTCCTCATCTATATCACCAATAAAAATAATCAGCATATATATCATTTCACCACATACAAAACTTTTTAATTCAATGCAATTATAGAATGCCAATAAAAGGACACATTTTTGCTACTGCAATGACACAATCCAGTTCAAGCCAGTCAAAATCCGATTATGTTGTACTTACATTCTTCTGCCATTTCATTATTTCATTTTTGTTGGGTCTGGGTTGGCCAGGTGCCAGCTCCATAATGTGAAGTCTTTCAAATTCCCCGGTTTGCTTCCATGCCTTACAAACAGGATGATGAGTAGTAATGATGGCACATCAGTTAGTGCATGAAAAGGTCTTGATAAATTATAGTCTCTGTCTTAATGCATTCTAGATTCATCTAAATTTTTAGCCTCCGCCCTTCTTTTCAGGTTCTTTTAGAATGCTCTGAGCTTGCTTTGAGCTCTAGATTCTTGAAATCAGTTTTTGATTTGTTAAGAAAGGTAAATGCACTGTTGAGTAGACCCAAAGTTACAGGTTGATCCTGCTGCTTTGACCATTGTCCTCGTCTGTCTAACAAAGCAAGCATAAGAGTGTCTTTATTTCTCTGTGATAGGTCGGAGCCTGTGGTAAATCTGTTGGCTAGGTGTGCTCATTCACGTTTTTCTAACCGGATTCAGTGATAACATGAACAAGACGTTGGCATGTTCATGTCAGAAGTCACTGGCCAATGAGACTCGGTAGCAAAATCCAGCCTAGTCGCCATCCCAAGAAGACATCTATGAATTACACGTTGGAATAATGACTTCTCTTGTTTGTTCTTAGGCTTCCACCAAATCAGGCAAACAAAGGTCTTTAAATGACTTGAAAAGGGATTTTGTCATACAGTACTTTGGTTTTATATTAAGGATTTCAGTGAAGCGCAGTAACGATTTAGTTAAGTTAAACAGTAAATCTTTTTTTAAATGTATACTCAAATGGATCCTTTTCAGCAACTGAATTAGAATAATGTGTTTATGACCGCAACTTTATTGGGGATTTAGCTCTATTATCATTACTTCAAATTAATTTTTTACATCGAGATGGAAAAAGTTCTAACTTCAGAGAACTATCAAACTGAGGATAGAAATACTGAAAACAATTAGGCACACATATTTCCAAGCTATAAAACAGTGGCAATGTAATAATCAACTGGATGTGGAAAGACTGCACAGACGATTCACAAACGTATATTTTCCCACTAATAAAGTAACACAGCATTAGGCTCGGAGCGACAGAGCTCCCGGAGGATCTCAGTAGCTAATGGCGTTTTTCCATTAGTGCCTACTCGGCCCAACACGGTTTAGCCTGGGAAGCTCTTTGTGGTTTAGGTGGTTTTACATTACAATTTATGACTGAACAGAAAGATGGGCTGACCTGTGTGGGACATCATCCATATACAACACAAGCACAAGAAAACAATGAGGGAAAATGGGGCAACTACAGTATAAACTGCCTAAAAACCTCAGTGTTGGACCACTGTGTTGGTTTGTGCATGAGGCATCACTGAAACAATGAAATAACATCACTGTTGCCTGGTTTTTAAAATGGGTGGGGTTTACCTGACAAATCACTATCTATATTGTGACTATATTGCGACTCTATTGATTTAATCTAACATTTGTATTGATTTCTGACAACAATGAAAGCCAAGGTTATTAGTAATAAAAGTAAAACACTGGACAGCGCCCGTGGTTTGATCCCGCAAACGGGAGGAATCAGCGAATTCGGAATGAATTGATGAGAGAAGTAACCACTGAGCTACACCAGTGCGATGGTCAGAGGAGGAAATGTCCTTTATACTGTGTTTTACAAAGGCTCAGCGAGCAGCGCAAACAATATTGTACTGTTTCTCTCAGTGGGATTCAATTCATGGTGCATTTGAGCCCTCCAAATGCACTGTGACGCAATTGAAGGATTTTGTCATACTTAAAAAGGCTGAAAATACCATAGAAGGCATTAAAAATCACAGACCTTTGTCAGTGATTTGAAAGTATTGATTACAGATTCTGTTTAAACCTCAGTGTTGAACCACTGTAACTGAGGTTGTAGTTAAGGAGAAAACTGTGGCGATGACATAAGTTTGAACAACAGATGAAGGAATGATTTGTATCGTTTGTCATAAAAGCAAAACACTGGACAGCACCCGTGGTTTGATCCCACGAATGGGAGGAATCAGCGAATTCATATAGAATTGGTGAGTGAAGTAACCACTGAGCTACACCAGTGCGATTTTCCCAACAGGGAGTAGCCTTTATATCATGTAACCTACAACAACTGGAGCGAAATAGCAAACGTTTCTATAAATAAAATCACAGCAGCAGAGTTGTACGTAAGCTCCTTTTCCTCTGAAAGAAATATAAAGGGCTATATGTTTTGAAATCAAACAAAAATGCACTGTACTCATGATGTAAATAAAAGTTTGGCTCAGGTTACAAACCATGATGTAATAAATGTGACATGATCACCAAGAGCCAACAGATGAAGGAATGATTTGTATTTTTTATATTAAAAGTAAAACACTGGACAGCGCCCGTGGTTTGATCCCGCGAACGGGAGGAATCAGCGAATTCGGAATGAATTGATGAGAGAAGTAACCACTGAGCTACACCAGTGCGATGGTCAGAAGAGGAAATGTCCTTTATACTGTGTTTTACAAAGGCTCAGCGAGCAGCACAAACATTATTGTACTGTTTCTCTCAGTGGGATTCAATTGCATGGTGCATTTGAGCCCTCCGAAAGCACAGTGATACACTTGAAGGATTTTGTCATACTTGAAAAGGCGTAAAAAATACCATAGAGGGCGTTACAGATCACAGACGTTTGTCAGTGATTTGAGAGTATTGATTACAGGTTCTCAAAAAGGTCATAACAAAAGCTCTGGACTTTCAAATGTTCTCAAAGCTGGTTTATTTACACATGGTTGTGTAAATGGATGACGTACATGAAAAATTGACAATCATATTATCTGATTATTAGATAATCTGTCACTAAATATGAAGAAGAAGATCATATTTTCAGCTGTTAATCTGCTGGATAACCAAAAGGTTTGTGTGACGTTTCAGGATCTGATGTTCTGATTCTGTCATGATTCTTTCAAGGGATTCATCAGGGTTTGTCATGCCTTGCAGCATTCAAAGAAAGTATGGTCAGAACATAAGACAATGGGTTGGAAAATATCATTGTAAACTCAAAATATAACTTAAAAAGGCGGATTTTTTATGGACTGTCCATCTATTAAAAAATTTTGTGTTTATAAAGCCCATATATTTGTATGTTTTCTGCAGGCATTGTCTGACATTTCCCTCAGTTTTTGTAGGCTACCTACAGGTAAGTCCAAATTCTGTCTCCTGAAGTCCAACAAGACTTTTTGGTTTTGACTATCAGTTCAAAGGGCAGAGTAAAGGAGTCTCTGATATGACTTTAAAGTGGTTCAAGTCCTACCTCGAGGACAGGTGTTACTTTGTTGAAATTGGGGACTGTATCTCAGACCGAATGGGTCTGACCTGTGGAGTTCCCCAGGGCTCAATCCTGGGACCCGTTTTGTTCAAACTGTACATGCTTCAACTGGGACAGCTAATACGCAGCCATAATCTGTCCTATATGTCTTCTTAGTCTGAGGGCTGCAATGTTTTATTGAACACTCAGTATTGTAAAAGATTTGAAAAACTCATAGTATTATCTCTATATTAATAAGTGAACTTAAATAAACTAAAACATGCATGCAGCTCTTTCTGTAGATGTGCAGTAATAGCATGAATGAACTCACAGAAGTACATATCAACCACAGTACAGGTTTAATAACTAGTCCAATAGGACCATCTACTGGTCAGAACGAGTGTCACTTTCATATGCAGCGGGAGGACAAGTCACAGTCTAGAGGAGATTTACTTCTACTGAATTTAGCTTATTCATTTCTAGACTTAAGCGCCATTATCCTTCCACAAGTGTCACATTAGTCTGAAATCCCCCCCACCACCACCACAGGACTGAAATATCAGGCAAATACCTCCAGGCTCGACATGGATACTAACATGCTTAGAGCTCCAGAACATCAAGAAGAAACTAAAATAAATTATGGTGAATTTAAAGGGATTGTGAAAGACAAGATGCACAAGTGAATATGAATGGATGAATGACATAAAGCTGTATGCCACACAGCAAAGAGATCAGGATAGCATTTGACCAGAGGGTCGAACTACCAGTGGGCACCATAGCAGACAATGAGGAAAACTACTTTGGGATCTCACAGGAAAAGGCCAATCATGAAGATGCCGCAAAGATGGCTACAACCAACGAGAGGAAATAAGTCTGAGCCATCAACACATCTGCTCTGCCATTAAATCAGATACCCTGCTGGCAAAGTAGTGCGACCAAAGATGGAAATTGACCTCATTCACATCAAGACCACAGAGCTCCTCACAATGCATGGTATAGCCCCAAGTCCAGCCCCTTACAACTGCATGCTAAGCGAAGAGAAAATAAGGAGGCAGAGCTGCCATCTAGGATGAAACAAGGAATATCAGGGAATACATTGGAAACATGGCCTCCAGTCACGCCAGTATTACAGTACAAAGGGATATGTACACATACACACACATACACACACACACACACATACACAGAGGCATTTAGCAGTTCTCCTAGAGGACTAAAACATGCATGTTAGCCAAATTGAAAATGGGAGTGAGTATGCTTGGTTGTCTGTTTTGTTTGTCTCTGTTTGGCCTCGGGATGATTTGTGACCTGTCTAGGTTGTAACCTGCCTCCTGCCCAGTGCCTGCTGGGAAAGTCTGCCCCCGCAATACCCTACTAGGAATGGAAAACGGATGGAAGGACATGTGTGTGTATAATGTCAAATGTAAAGATCCGACCCACAGTTCAGTGACCTGTGTGAAAACCACACTGCTCCTCCTCAATCCAAGGTTTAACTATTCAATAAAACACAATAACAAATCTACTACAGAATGAAAAAGAACGCGATTAAGGTGATTAAGGTGTTGCAATGTTGTGGTAAAAGTTCAGCCCTCAACCTGACTGAAATAAAGAGGACATTAAGACTTAATTTCCGTAAGGCCATTTATTGTCGCTAATTTGAGGTTGCATTTAATTAATTTCAACACTGTTTTTTACGCTTTACAGGGATGTGTTTTGTAAAAACTTTTTAGAATGCAACATTTGAAAAATAATAAATACATTTTTTTCTGATTTGTAATGGCCAAGGCCTCACTAAGGAGGTTATCAGTATGCAGTAGTTTACATAATGAAGAAAGTCTACTTTGGTCATTGTAATGAGGTCAGCATTTATTTGCATGGAATATCTCCAGCATCCCGTTCTGTTTACAGTTCACTGTTGAAAGACTTTATTTACGGGAAGTCTAGTGCTTTCTGTAAGTTTAGAAAGATCTGCCAATACTAATAGTTATAACCTTTTTTAGTTGTTGTCCTCCATCGTTTCTGTGAACCATGACAACATTTTAGTTGGATGTAATTCTCTCTTATCGATTTTATGCTGAACTGAATCCTGTTGTTATGTGAATGGTTTTGGCTCAGCTGTTGTTCAGGAGTAGTTGAGGTGAGGCCCACTCGTAACCCATCAGTAATGGGTTATTGTTCAATCAATATGGAAATTTTTTTATTTTCTTTCACCTTATATTTAAGTTTGCCAGGTTCTCCTGGTCAGAAATTCTGTCTGAGCCAGTCTGAGCCAGTTCCTTATGGAAGTGCTTTCATGTGTGGTCAAAGTCATTCTTGTTTTTCAGAGATCCTTCATCATGGATATTTTTGGTCTAGAGATAGAGTATGTATGTATATGTATATATATACTCTATCTCTGTTTCTTACTCTACTCTGCAAATGATTTCGCAACCTGTAAAAGTGATGGTTGTTATCTCTGAGATCATTACGACGGCATTATTGGGCCAATGCAAAATTAGTTCTCCCTTCAATGTCCAAAACTACCGTGTAGTTTTCAAAATCACTGTAACAACATAGTTCTCACCTCGCTCTCACTGCAGTATCAGATTATACAAACTTTCCCCATTTCCAAGCCAGCTATTAGTCATTGGATTGTAAGCGCAGCTATTTCAGGCGCGTCTTAGAATGTCAATGATTGACAGCAATGAAATCAAACAAAGCAAGTACCATGATGAGCAGATGTGGTCTGTGTGTGCATCCGGACTGGGTGCCCTGTTAGCTGTAAATTTTTAATAGTTGCTCTCAGAGTTTCAAGAGAGACAGCTATGGATTGTTCTGGGACTCAGATATTGACATGGACAATTTGTGTGAACTTTTTTGGGTTGTGCGTGGGTCAAGTGGCAGCACAAACGTAAGTTACTATTTACCATCATTTTTCATATCTAATAGGTATATTTATAGTATTGAAGTTCTTGTTGTTGTATAGGTGTGGATGAAAGTCAAGATCTTGTCAAGCTCGGGATAGGCCCATATATTAGTCTTCTTTTACAGATTACAATAGACTTAGACTTAGACTGAACTTTATTGATCCCTTGGGAAGACTCCCTCAGGAAATTAAGGTTACCAGAAGATACTGGAGAGGCAGCCGTCTACACAGCGCCAGAATATGCAGCAGAATATGTTGCATGGTTTTTTCTTTACATATACAAATAGTTCTTCTGGAAATGTTTTTATTCCAAAGCAATAATAAAGCAGTTCTTACACTTTATTTATGTTACTTCAGAAGTGCTGGATGAAGAACACTACCTTAAACATGTTCAAATATATTTCTAGCACATTTAATTATTTGCCTTTCACTGAAAAACAATTAAATTACATCGACTATCAGTATTAGCAAACAGCCAAACGACCTCCTTTACAGTCTATTTTGACTCAGAACCTCACAATTGGGGGCGTGCGGTTGGTGTGGTTGTTGTAATGTTGCTACATTACTTCAAGGCAAAAGCTTTTCTTTGCAGCAACAGTAGTGGCAGCAGTGCAAATCATGCAGCTGGATCGCTAAAAAAAGCTTCTCCAGATTGTGAGTTCTTGCAGACTGCAGTGTGTAGCCGGCTGTCAGCTAAGTGGTCAGTCTGTGAAACCCCTCGCTGATTTGTTGTAGCACTGTTACAAAAGTTGAATGCTTTTCAACTTCCTCGTGTTGCGTCGCAAGCCAGTATACCTTCATGAACAAGTAAAAATACGGGCTACTGTACTCGCAGCACTCCCCACCCCCACCAGGGAGAAAACCCCAAGGTCTACCCAGGCCCTAATTATTTCTTCATCGAGTTCTGGGGCTACTGAGGGTTTTCTCCCAAACAAAACATGTAGACTGGATGGTCAAACTTCCCGGTGTACCTCTGCAAGGGTAAACGTCAACTGTCCCATGACCTGGACCAATTACCCAGAATCTGAGGTTCAATAATCAGTTGAAGCATTCTTTCAAACACCCTGGTGCCAACTCTCCGGGGAAGGCTGAATAACGAGATCCCCCTGTAGTTAGAACACAAGGGGACCAGAAAAATTGGGACAACCCAAATTGGGGATGACTACCTTCAAGTCACGAGTCTTTGTGAATTTATCTGAACCAGTCAAGATGGGCTGTGCCTTTTATTACCAGAGCGAACAAAGTCATGCGTACAGCCTTTTTTCACTGGGGGTCCAAATGCTCAGGCCCCTGCCTTTGCCCTCCACCCAGCCCACAGTGAACCCATTCTTTAATTCCTCCCCATGAGTGGTGGGCCAAAGAGTCTAGGCTCCGTCGGGGATGAGATACCATCTTGGGTCTGATTCCAGGGGGGTTTCCCCGGGTTCTCTTTTCAGGGCAAGGTTTTCATTTTCCTTCTGGGGATACTCCATGAAGGTCTTGAATCGGTCTTAGTCTGATCCTTCCCCTGAGAACAATAGGCCATTGGACACCCTACCTGGGGCAAAAACCCTAGTAACACGGGGGTACGCGAACCCCCTCTACCACAGTAAGGCGGTATTTTCTACATATGGGACAGTCCCATTTACGACAATTCCAATCAAATATAAAGTGATGCAATTTCAATGAAGAAAATCAAGTTGATTAAGTTCTAAACCAACTTAGCTCATACAGTGCTTAAAAAAAATATTAGTTTAATTGTCCCAGCCAAGGAAATTGATACCATCTGATCTCCTTTTTAATACAACATCCTATAAAGACGCCCAAACACACACACACACACACAAAATGCCAGGAAAAAAAATCACACAAAACTGACATGGAGGCCTTAGTCTCTGCCCGATGCTAAATGTTTTGCATATCGATGATGTGTATCTTTGTACGTTTGTTGCCTGAAATTGAACTGGTTTACATGAATAGTGATTTGCTAGTAATGCATCTGCTGCATGTGTGAACCTACCTGTCTGCAGACACTACATGGTGGCCATTCCTGCTGTTCTTCAGGCAGAGGCTGAGAACAAATTCTGCACAAGTCTCCTGGAACCAACGGAGAGTCTGACCGTGACTGTCACTTTGATGTTGTCCGAGAGGAACATGACCCTTCTGCAAACCACATCTCACGAAGAGTTTCATACTTGCACTCAGTTTATGGTCAGCTTTAAAGACCTTTGTCCTTTTATTTGTGTATATTTCAAAATATATTTTCATTTGTGTTCCTTTTAAAACAGCTTTGTGTAAGTTGTGGAATAGCGATGTTTCAAAAACACTTAATTTGCTGCAGATATCTTTTTTAATTTGTTTTGACTCTTAAGAGGTAAAAGTTTCCCATCGTTACTTTTTACGAATGTCTATCTGTCACAGGCTCCATCGGTACAAACTGAAGTTCAGAATTTGGAAGTGGAGGTGCGAGGGGATACGTTTTACTCAAGAGAAGTTAGAAAAGTCATGATCAAAAAATATGAACCCAGAGCATTTGTTCAAACAGATAAACCAATCTACATCCCTGGACAAACAGGTAAGTTTGAAGATAATTATGTCTGGAGAAGCTCATTAAAGATTAAACAAACTGATGCAATCCAATCCAATAGTAATAAAAAGATATTACTATTGTTACTGTTGTTTTCACTGTAACTATTATCAGAGCGATGATCCCTTGGATAGCTTGGAATCCAGAACCATAATTCTTCCAATAACAATAGAACCACAAGGACAACTTATCACTTTGGGGACCCTGTGTCAGGCACTACTTCAGACCTTTCTGTGAAGAAAATCCATCCAGAAATAGAGGCATCTGGGATGGTTCATCATTTATTACAGAATATCAAACCTAAAGAGCAATAGTGCTATCCAGACAGCTCTGATCAACCAGTCCCAGAGCCATAACGAATACGAGCTTGAGATCTCTTCTGGTATTTTCCATTATGTATCTTTATTTTAATTTTATTTTTTTAGGAATTCAGTAAATTATCCCTGACAATAAATGTATTATTTGCTCATACACATTTTTTATGACCAGAAATCAGCGTTAAGTCCAAGAAGCCTTTCAACTAACAGTAATGATGCAAACCTTCATGTAATTGTAAATTATTTTCAGTGCATTTCAGAGTTGTCACTCTGGACAACAAATTAAGACCTGCCAGGCAGCTGGTGAGTATGACCTTTCAACTCTCTGCTAAACATTTCATTGAGTTCAAACTGCAAAAATCCTGCACCTTGATTTCAGGTCCAGTTCCCCAAATCAAATACTAGAGTTGAAGCGAAGTTGTGAAATAAAGTAAATAACATGGACAAGCATATGCTCTTTAACCCAAGTCGTAGTGTGTCCACAATCCGTCAGCTTCCATGAAAGGATCAATGGTGTGATAAGAAATCTTTTAAAATACACCAATATGTGCTTCGATAACAATCTCAATGAAACAAACAATATGTTCATCTGAATGACAGATACTTGTGGAAGAAATAAAAATGATGCTGTAAAGTTACTTTAAAGCTGAAGCATATATCTATGATGATGAACCCTGGAGTGAACCTCCCCCATACTCATTACGACTGCGTGCTCACTGACATTTTTTCTCTCTTTTTCCAGTACGATATCATCCAGTTTCAGGTAAAAAGATGACCTATTGTTACAGTTTCTTCAATTTGGTATGTTCTACTCCTGAAGAAATGTATGAAGAACTCACGGAGTGTGTGGTCCATGTTCACAGGATCCTCAGAACAACAGGATTGCACAGTGGCTAAACAAAACCTCTAGTGGTACAATTTTGCAGCTTTCTCACTCCTTGAGCTCTGAGGCCCGAGAGGGAACATACGTTATTTCGGTGAAAATGGGTGAACAGAAATTCAATCATCTCTTCAAAGTGGAGAAGTATGGTAAGTAAGGGTTCCTATTTGGAACCACAGGAGGATTGGTGACAATGTGAGAGAGTTACCTTCCTCCACAATGAAAAAGGCATCCTGATATGAAAAGCTTATTTCTTTTTATGTTATTTGAATATTACTATATTTTGGAAGAAAGGATACGTATGCTACTGCAAACCCATTGGCCTTAATTTACAATAAAGATCAATGGGCAGAAGACTCCTTAGTGTTATTGGTTTACAAATCACTCAATGATATCGGAACGGAATACATCACTGATTTTTAGTATAATAGTATTAAAAAGAAGCATACTGAGATCTTGAGGCAGCAGTCAGCTAGAGGAACTTTGAGTTTGGACCAAAAGGGGTTAAGGATTTTTTTGTTATGCTGTAAATAAGTTAAAATGAGAATTATACTGTTTTCCCATGCCTTCCTTTGGTCCTGTTTTTGCCTTTTCTTTGACAAGTACAACAATAAAACTAAGAATTTTACAAGCCAAATGTTTTTTTCAAATGAGGTTTTAATGGTATCTTTAATGTTTTTCAACAGTTTTGCCCAAATTTGATGTAAAAATAAATGTACCAAAACAAATAAATGCTGCAGAGGAAGAATTGGATGCTAAAGTGTGTGCAAAGTAAGTAAAAGTTCATCATTAGGAAACCATTCCAAAAAGTTTAGTTTTAACAAAAACATTTTTGTATAACTACTTTTGAATTTTGTACTTTTGAATTCTTTAGGTACACATATGGACAGCCTGTGCAGGCAAGAGTGACAATTAAGGTGTGCCGACCTGTTCACCTTATTATTTTTTTAAAACTCACCTCTGACGAGTCACTTTTAGAGGATTTTGATAAAATGAGGCGATGTGCCACCAAGACAATGCAGGTAAAACTAAACTGAGGAGTCGTTTATTTACGGTGAAATAAGATGCAAAAAGCTCAAATAAAGAAGTTGCTGGAGTCCCTCAGGAATTGAAAATGACAATACATAATTTAATGGTTTGACATTCCTAATACTATTTGTTGGTTTGATACTAATAAACATTTTTAAGATATTGGTTAGATTACATAAGATTAGAGTGTATAAAATTCCATCAGATCTGGTAGATCTATCTAATCTGGTGTGGTGGTTAGCACCATCGCCTCCCAGTGAGAAGGTTCTGGGTTCCAGTCCCCGGGGGAACCAGAACCTCTCTGTGTGGATTTTGCATGTTCACCCCGTGTCTGAGTGGGTTCTCTCCGGGTTCTCCGGGTTCTCCAGCTTCCTCCCACGGTCCAAAAACCTGCATGTTAAGTTGATTGGACATTCTAAATTGCCCCTAGGAGTGAGTGTTAGTGCGCATGGTTGTGTGTCTCTGTGTCGCCCTGTGATGGACTGGCAGACCATCCAGGGTGTACCCTGCCGGAAATAAGCAATAATGGATGGATGGATGGATAGAGCGTTATGGTCTAATTTAATCTAAAGCAAGTAATTAAATTTGATACTATTTGGACATGAATTTGAGTACATTTTGAAAAATATTTTCCTTTTATTCTAATGGCTAGACCGACAAAAGAGGATGTGCTAACTTTAACTTGAAGGTGGCAGCGTTTACCAGACACAAACCCTCGGTATTTAAGGATGTGTTAAACGTCACTGCCACAGTTGAAGAAGAAGGGACGGGTAAGTTTTTTTTAAAGAACACACAAACACACACAAATAGACAGATAGATACAGTTGTGAAATTGAGGCTTTTTTTGTGTGTTTTTAGGTGTTTCACACCCCCAACAGGAGACAGTAGAGATCTCGCATGTTATTGCAACACTAAATTTTTTCGATACTCCTGATTTCTATGAGAAAAACTCAATTGTTGAAGGAAAGGTAAGTGCACATCTTATCAGCGCTATTTTTACGAAGCGTACTTTTGATGTTACATAACTCTGTTTTCCACAGGTTAAAGCTGTTTACTTCAATGATACACCCATAAGAGGTGCATCGCTGCACCTGTTTGAAAAGAGGTCAGAACAACTATCACAGAATCTCACTACTGACAGTGATGGAGTTGCTTCGTTCACTGTCAACACAGA
Organism: Menidia menidia; assembly: GCA_907169785.1. Lineage (NCBI taxonomy): Eukaryota > Metazoa > Chordata > Actinopteri > Atheriniformes > Atherinopsidae > Menidia > Menidia menidia. Next base: position 19,114,743 of record CAJRST010037777.1, read on the forward strand.
AAGTTTCAATGGGGATATTTTTCTCCGGGTAAGTTAAAAGGAGTTACATCTCAATTTAAAGGATGGTGCAAGGTATTTTCAACCGATTGCTGTAACGATCTTTGACTCCGTGGAGGTGGAGTGAAATGTACAGCTCAAGAGAAGTTTATCTCGAATAGGTTATTTAAGGAGCAGAAGACGCTCACAGGGAGGATCATCAAAATTACCACAACAAAGATCCGGGAGCTAAACTAGAAAACTTGACAACAAAATCTAATTGTCAGACAGAACAAACAATTACGAGAAAAGACAGAGAGAGATATGAGTTGGATATGGGTAGATTTACAGACAGGTGGGAGCAATCAGGGGTTAGCTTGACAATCACAATGGAGGGAAAAATCACTCAGAGGTAACAAGTCCAGTTCTGCAAGTGGAGGGAAAATGTCCAGAATAAAACAGGAAGTGCCTAACACGACCAACATGATCACTTCCACCACACCGGAGACTACACATTAAGCTACTCAAAACGTGACAAAACTTTCACGACAACACTTGGAAATGACTACCTTCAACATTTTTGATGGAACATTAAATTGAGCTTTAATTCTGCCCATTAAAACAAAAGGTATATTAACCTCCATAATATCTTTTTACTCCAAACTAGGTGGTCAGCACACTAGTGCAGCCAATCCATCACTCCACAGTACCCTTTTATCAGACAAAATTTCACAGGCTGTCTGTCCTCCAACCTCCCTCCCCTGACACTAAAACAGTCAGCTCCCTGAAAGTGAAGACGAAGGATGAAGCACTGCTGTGTGACAAAGAGGAGGACATTTCCATCCAATACACCATAGTGAAAGAAAACGAGGGCTCTGTGAACGTGATGTATCTGGTGAGTCATTCCTGATGAATTCGACACAGGTTCTTTCCGCTGAAATTAAAACTGGATGTGTTAATATTTAATATTGCCATAAAGATAGTTGTTGATATCCAACTTTGTAATAAAGTTAAGTGTACCTAAAGGATATGAAGATATTTTGGTTGCTTAGAAATGCCTTGTTGTGCTCTGGAAATGTTTAATTTTGCATCACAAGCGCTTAATATCAGGTCTTGTGTGAAAATACAACTAATTATTAATTTTGAGCAGGAAAAAGGGGCATTTATGTCTTTTAAAAAAAATTTTTTTTCAACTTTTGCTCATAGAAGTCCGAAAAGTTAAATAGGATTTATATTTCCTCTGCAAGGCCACACCTCGTCATTGTCCTGGTACAACAACATTGGATGCAGTGCAGAGGAGGTTTTAAAGCATAATAACACAAAAAATGAAATAATTGAATACAAATATTAATAATGTATTGTCCTTTCAGGATTGCAGCTCACAAAATAAAAAAACTGCACCTCCACTATATTTATCGGTCAGATTGTTATATAAAAATCTAATAGCACAAATTACAAAGTAAAAATAGACAAACATCCTCCTTAAGATTGAGTGAGTGTAATAAGCAGCAGCACAGTTGAATGCTACAAACCACTGTCTTACAATAAATCAACATGTTTCTTTAGGAGGTTGGTTTTGGTTCACTGTGCAAGATTCATGGAAAGGTTAAGTCATGTAAGACATTTTGCATGCTAGGAAAGATCTTTGTTTAGGCTTTTTAACCTTTTTAAGTCCTATATCCTAAAAATATGTGTTCCAGCGTCCCTGTAATTTTTTTTTCCAGTCATCACACAAATGTTGAGCCACACAGGTAACATGACAGTAAACTGAGAAGAGAGCTAATGTTGAGTCACTCAGTCTTCCTCTTTAACCCATCAGGTCTTAAGCAGAGGGCAAATTGTATCCCATGGATTCAGACCAGTTGAAGTGCGCGATACACATGGTGTGTGTATACATTTGTTCAATTCATTCATTTGTAGAATTACGTTGAAATTAGATTAATCATTATTAATAAGTAATAACCGACTAATGATTTTTTTTTCCATCTGTTTAGTGAATGAGGGGACGCTGGTGTTTAAGTTAAAAGTGTCTCCAGACATGGCACCGGATGTTCAGGTTGTGGCTTATGCAGTCCTCCCCAGCAAGAATGTGATTGCTCACAGTGCCGACTTTTCAACGGGCGAATGCTTCAATAATAAGGTTAGTGGAAGAAGAGGACGAACACTTGTTTACTTTAAGCTTGAAGTCTCATGGGAAAAAAAACAATAAGATGCTATTTGGTAACACATAATTCAATTTTCAAATTATTCCACAGACTAGAATTTAGAATAACAGAGCAAGGCTGTTTTGTGACCATAATGTTTGTTAGTTTAAAACACGGTCTTGCTAGAGCTTTAACTCACATCTCTCGGAAAACTGATCTTACAACCCAAGGGAGGTTGGGAAATTGAATCTGAATAGACCATATTCAAGACAATCCCAGAAGCAGAGCCAAACACAAATCAGACGCACACACATAACACACAAAAAAGGAAAATTACAACACGCATTCCACACGGACACACGACACACACTTCAACTAACACCCCCACCAAAAATAGAATAAATACATAAATAAAGCAATCAAACCAATCACTTACATTCATTTATAAGAAAAACTAGATAAATAAATCACCCCAGAATGTACCTTTGTGGGCACTTTGTGGATGGGTAGCAAAACAGCCCCCCTCTGGCACCAGGAAGCCCCCAGGCAACAGGGGGCGTAGAAAGACCCCTCAACTCGCCATGCTTTTGATCACATTTTTTCTTAACATTTATTGTAAAAGCAGAAAATACTGGCTACATTTAGCCTGTTGATGCTGTACAAGCCTAGACTTTAGCCGGAAAGGAGTCGCGACTATGTGTTTTTCTGTTCGTCTCAGGTATCCCTGGAGTTTTCCCTGTCCTCAGCCGTCCCAGGAGACCAGACCGGAATGCAGCTGAGTGCCCAGCCACACTCCCTGTGTGGCGTGAGCGCCATCGATCAGAGCGTCCTCATCAAGGAGCCGGGAAAGACTCTGACCGCACAAAAGGTGACGTCCGGTATCCGCTGGAGTCAAACATCTGGCCGATACATTCTCACTGTTACCCTCTGAGGCTGTGTCCATGTGTTGTAAAGAACATTTCTGCCACACAGTGTGCAACGCAGCTCGATATTCCGGTTATGTCTTAATTTGTACGTGTACACAGACACATATATATATACATATAAACATTAACTTACTACAGCAAAATGATGTATGTCGCATGTCTCAAACTGATGAAGGAACCGCATAAACAGAACAACTTTGGATTCATATTTTGGACTAAAAATAGAGAGTTGATAACTCAATCTTCCATGTCATATCAAAGCTTCATAGATTTGAAAATGAACTTTGCAGCTAACTTTGCTCTGTTTTTCTTCCAAGATTTATGGGTTGCTGCCTGTCAAGAAGGCACATTCTTTTCCATACAAGCTTCAAGACCCTACAGAATGTTTAAATGTTAGACCAAAGAGATACATTTTTCCACATCCGAACGGAAGGGAAAACAGTGCCTATGAAGTTTTCAAGGTTATCTTAATTCATGCTCGTCTACTATTCAAAACGTTCGCTATTGTACTTGTGTTAAACCCCTTTGTTTGTGTTTCTTTATCCAGCGCACTGGATTGAAGATCGCCACTAACTTGATGATTCGAATTCCGGATTGCCTCAATTTCAAAGGACTGGAATACCGTTATGGATCAGTTTCATATAGTGATTATGTCCTCTTTTTCTTCTTTGCAGAAAGTTTGCAAAATTTTGATCCTTGTGTGTGTTCTACGGTTTTTGGTTAATTTTCACATCTTTGTTTAGGGACAAGGAGTTATGGTTTTGCAATTCCAGTGTCAGACAGATTTAGCATTACAGAACCATCTCCACCCAGTACTCCTCCACCATTAAAGACCATCCGTTCATTCTTTCCTGAGACTTGGATTTGGAACCTGGTGGAAGTTGGGTGAGAGATGATTTTATTTATCAAGTACATTTGAGTGAACACATATTTTTTATCTGAAAAACACTGCCTATTTTTTTTATTATATGATGGAACATCGGATTTAATCCGCAACAGAGTGTGAAAGTTTTATGGTTTTGGATGACTTCTTTTAGCATGTATGTAGCTGCATGACAGTGTAGTCAGTAGCACGATCTCCTCACAGAAAAAGGGTTTCTGTTTGCAACTGTACTGGATTCTTTAGGTTTGTAGTTTGCATGTTCTCCCCATGTACAGTATGTTTGGGTTCTGTCCTGCATGACCGAATGGACTGAATGAAAGTGGGCATAGTTGTCTGTCTGTTCATCTGTGTGGTCCTGTGATGGGCTGGTCACTTGTCCAGGGTGTACCCCGTCTCTCATCCAGTTCTAAGTGCAATAGGTACCCCACAATCCTGAAATAAGATGAAACGAGTATGAAAAACCAGGTATTTCTGGCATTTGTGACAAACCAATTATTTAGAAAATAGGTTTGTAGATCAAGGAGTTGCATCTACGACCTGTTTTCATTAGTGATCATGCATGAAAACTATTAAATTTAAGATGAACTTTCAAGATGACCACTGTGTGAATAGGTTTAAAGTGGAAAAATAACCCTGTAGAATGATTTGGTACATTAAGAAATTATAATTAGAACCTCAGTGTCCAACTGTGTATTTATTCCAGAGAGTCTGGCACGAGGGATGTGTCCTTCACTGTCCCAGACACCATCACGACCTGGGAGACGGAGGCATTCTGTTTGTCCCCTCAAGGCTTTGGTCTGGCTTCTCGTAAAAACCTCACTGTTTTCCAGCCCTTTTTTCTTGAGCTGACACTGCCCTACTCCATCATCCGGGGAGAGAACTTTGAGCTGAAGGCAACTGTCTTCAACTACCTGACCAGCTGCATCATGGTAATGGTTGATTTTACTATAACCACACTCTCTATATCATTTTGGCCTACATTAAACTATCTTTAAGCATCCTGATAAACAAAATACCGACCATGCTTAGTCTTTTGAGAAATTCAATTCTGATGAAGCTGTTGGGGCACACGTGCATGGTGGACAGAAGGGGTACAGGGACCGTGGAGGCCTTCAGTCACTGGACCAAAAAAAACTACAAAAATGACTGTTTCCTTCTGAACACCTCCAAAACGAAAAAACAGGAGGTGGACATCAGGAGATCTTAAACTCCTGCAGGGGAGATAGAGACTGTTTAGACCTACAGAAACTTGATGATGAACTGGAATGATCTGACAAAATAGAACCAGAGTAGAGGAAGGCCCGGATCCATCTGTTCTTTCCTCAGGCCCTTCAGTGTCTGCAGTGGCATGTTGTGCATGTTCTGAAATGTTCAGGGGGTCCTTTCTAACTATTAGAGTCATTTTTGTTGATAATTGCTAATAATCTACTTAAATATCAAATAATTGCAACCATTTAAATTTTGAGCCATTGCTCCATTTCCTCCACTGGGAGACGAATAAAGTATTTTACCATTTTTATGTCTAATAAGTTGTTCTTTAAAAAAATTAGAAAGTGAGGAAAATTTCACAATGATTAAAAAATATCACCAACCCAGCAACCGTAGAGACAGATAGATGATCCGAAGATGTGGGACTTGTGGATACTTCGACAGGAGGATGACCCTTTGCGAATCAGAAACCACCAGCAGATCAAAGTTGTGGGAGACATTGAGAATGTTTTGAGTGTGACTGAGTGTGTGTGGTTTTGGCCCTGTGATGGACTTTCAACCTGTCCAGGGTCTACCCTCCCCCCCCTCTTGTCCAATATCAGCTGGGCTCCAGCTTCCCTGTGACCCTAATAAATAATAAATGTTTTATATCCTATAACTGCCACACTGCTAAATTGTGGACACTCGGACATACTAGTTGTTTTTAACAATGTAACAAAAAAATTGTTTTGGTTTCTTAAACAGGTCAAAGTGACCGCAGCCCCCTCCCCAGATTACACTCTCACCCCCCTCTCTGGGAACCAGTACACCTCCTGTCTGTGTGGCAGCGAGCGCAGAACGCTCAGCTGGACCATGACTCCCACGGCCTTAGGTGAGGGTCAGACTTCCACCATTTTGGTGTAAACCTTAATGTAACGAGCAACTGCTGATCTTGACTGCTTCTTCCCAGGCACTGTGAACGTGAGCGTGACTGCCGAGGCTGTGCCGTCCCACGCTTCCTGTGACAACGAGATCGTGAGCGTTCCAGAAAGAGGTCGCATTGACGTGGTCACCCGGCCTCTCATAGTAAAGGTTGGTGCCGTGGGATGAGAGGAGAAGTGATCCATTTGTGATGACATCACACTTCCTCTTGTGGTGAACAATGTCTCCTGCATCTCTTCTCCAGGCAGAGGGAACTGAGGTAACAACAACGCAAAACTGGCTGCTCTGCCCAAAAGGTCAGAACCGTTCCTCCACAAACAGCATAGATGTCAGATGGTAGAAATGAAGTGGCATTTACATCAGTGCATGGTCTCAGACTCTTTTAGATGGCACCAGTGCCTTTTTTATATGTTTTCAGGCATTTTACTGTGCGAATGACTTTGCTTTTTAACAAAGTTTCGTCTGGATTTTTCTCTTAAAGATGATTGTTTTTGTGCACAGGAAACGCTCTGACAGAGGAAACAGAGATGCAGCTGCCTGACAATGTGATTCCTGGATCTGCTCGTGCTACAGTATCAGTCCTGGGTAAACCAAGGCACTCCCTATCACTGTTTCAATTTATCCAAGCCAATTCTGTCAGTTCAGACAGTCTACTATTCTCTGAACACATATGGTGACGTAGATGAATCGAAAATGGTCAGTACTGTCGCCTCACAGAGGATTCCTGGCTGTTTGGAGGTCAGGGTTCCGCTTCCTTTCAGCAAAAACATGTGTGTTAGTTTATTTTGTGACTCCAAATTGACTGCAGGAGTGAGTGTGTGAGTGAATGGTTGTCTGTTTGTGCAGCCCTGTGAGGTTAGCTGTTGAGGCTGTACACCATCTCTCACCCAGTGACGGCTGGTACACCCCATCCCACACACAGACACACATTTCTGTACACATGCATGCCTTTATTTCTGGTGCAGGTGATATCCTTGGCCGGGCCCTGAACAACCTCGATGGACTGCTGAAGATGCCGTATGGATGTGGAGAGCAGAACATGGCTCTCCTGGCCCCCAATATCTACATCCTCCATTACCTCCAAAATACTCAGCAGCTGACAGAAGCCATCAAGGAAAAGGCTTTCCACTTCCTGAGCAGTGGTGAGTCTCTGCCGGTTTCAACTCTTTCCTGTATCTTCTGCAGGTGGGACACTGAAAAAAATGTGTAACTTCTATGACATGCTTTGCTTACCGCCCATGTGCTGTGGTGTATCTGGTGTTGGACAGGCTACCAGAGACAGCTCAACTACAAGGATAGAAAAGGGGCTTACAGCACATTTGGTTCAGGACCAGGGAACACCTGGTGAGAACAAAATAATAACCCGATTTAACAGGCCTGCTAACTTATACATCCATATTTATAGGCCTTTTGTCTTGGCAGAGCAAGTGTAGTCCATAACAGCCTGTATCATTATCGTCTTAAAATCGTTAACAAGCTTGAAAAGTTTATTGCTTTTCATTTTATATAATATAATTGTATTAGATCATATTAATTTGTATGACTAATGTTCTTTATTGCTAAAAAGATGCATAAGGAATGCTTTGTTTACCACCTCTACTAATGTGTCATTTGTTCCATCAGTGTCAGAACGGAATACATTGTACTTTCTGTGTTTTGTGCAGGCTAACAGCTTTTGTGATGAGATCTTTTTTCAAAGCTCAGTCCTTCATCTACATTGACCCAGAGAAGATTCAACAGTCCAGGGATTGGCTGCAAAGTAAACAACACGAGAATGGCTGTTTCAAGAAGATAGGAAAACTCTTCAACAACAGGATGAAGGCAAGACTTGATCTCTTATAGAGTCGATACACAACAGAAATATGCTTTTCCGTTTTAGCTGCATCTCCTTGAGGAAGTACACGGTGGTAAAGAATGTAAGCCTTAATTTTAAACTTAACACCGTTTTCAAAAAACGGATCATTAATCAAAGCACATACAGTAGGTACCTGTACCCTGTGACTGGGTGTATTCTCGCATTTCCCTGTCTGGCAGGGTTAATACTCTGATGATTAAACCAACGTTTTGCTTTGTCTCTTCAGGGTGGTGTGTCTGACAACGTCACTCTGAGTGCGTACGTCACAGCCGCCTTTCTGGAGATGAACATGTCCACAAATGTGAGTAAAGTTTGGAGCCCTCTCTTGTAACATTGGTCAAAGCCTCCGTTCTGGGCTGATATTAGTCCGGACAGATGTTTTGTCTTTAATATACGTTAGATAAGACTTATCCTACCTTTTTATGTGCCCCATTCATAAAAAAAAACACAGTCATTCAAGTTTAGCTCACGGTTTTTTCAGGTAAAATAGGGAAGGACAAGCCATTTTTCTCAAAGGATTCTCATTTACTCTGATAAAAGCCACAAATTGCGGTCAGTAGCTTGGTACAGTAGTAAGGTAAAGCAGACATCTGATATCCCACGCAGACAAGCTTCAGTTTTGCAGCACTTGTCTCCACATTCATGGCTGGTTTTGTATTTTAGGCGACTGGCAGCTTTATTAAGATACAACTTTTCCCCACATGTTAAATTACATGCATCACTTATTACTTTAACCACTAACTACACATCACTAACTACCCCTGCCTGTTATCCATCAGAGATTTTTCCCACTGCCAGTTTTCCTACTTTTTCTTTCAATAAAACTGGAGAAAATGTATTTGTGTCTGCAAATGCAATATGAAAAGATAGGGCTTCCCAAAAAGACTGAAAGAGAAAGTTCTTATGAATGGTGAAAAGATCATCAAAGCACACATGTCAAAGACAGGATCCCCTGTCTTAAAAAACCCAGTGATATTTCTTCCTTTTACACTTACAAATGACTACTGCTGCATTTCAACTTTCCCAACTCTTTAGGTCCTTAAGTATTAAAGAAAATTCAATGAATTTCAATCCAAGGCCTCAGTAATTGCAATTGAATTGACAACGTTCCATGATTTTTAACATTTTTTTTCATTTTAAGCCATTACTCGAGGTGGAATTACCTTTAAGTTTACAGTCTGTTTAGAAACAAACAGGTAATGAAACTGTGATTTCTGTTAAAGACTACTGCGTTGAACAGGAGCCTTTCATATCTAAAAGAGTCCATCAGCGGCGTCAGTAACACCTACACGACCGCTTTGCTGGCGTACGTCTTCACACTGGCAGGAGACATGGAGACCCGTGCTCAGCTTCTGCAGCAGCTCGACACGGTCGCCATAAAAGAAGGTGAGTCCGCTTCCGAACTGGAGCCGTCCAGGTTTAAGGACAACCTCAACTGAGCCCTGTGCATGGCTGTTTTTTCAGGAGGCGTCCTTTACTGGTCTCAGACGGCGACAGAAACATCCGCCTCTCTGTCAGTGGAGATCAGCTCCTACGTGCTGATGGCCAAACTCAGCGCCCCCCACACGGCCGAGGACCTGGGCTACGCCTCCAGCATTGTTCGATGGCTGACACGGCAGCAGAACCACTATGGAGGCTTCTCCTCCACCCAGGTAATAGAAGTTGTCAAATGTTTCTGTCTTATTTGTTGGATCATTTATTTTGCTCTTTTAACTAAAGTTCTTTTAATGCTCCATGACCAGAACAGTCTGTGCTTGATTAACTCATTGACTGCCAGCCATTTTCAGAACAGAGAGTCCCATACTGGCAGAGTTTTTTGAGCATTTTGACTGATTTTTCAAGAGCCACAGAATCGTTTGTGCTATGACTATGTAAACACCGAACACACCAAAAGAAAGAGTAGACTCTCTTCTTTCATCAGGAAAAGAAAATGTGTTTCTACCTTATTCCGTTCTTCCTCGACTTGCGTCTCACCGGCGCCATTTTTCGCATAGTGAACCATTACGTTTTTCTTATTTGCCTACAATCTATGCTCATCTCCCACCAAAAGTGGCACTGCTACCTAGAGGGTCAATTTGTTAGTGCATACTCTGTCTAGAAGCCGATATTTACGGACAAGCTTTAGCAGATCGTCCCCCAAGCCACTCGCGTTGAAAAACATAAAAGACCTCTATAGACGTCTTTGGCAGCCAATGAGTTAAGGGCTTCAGACACTACAGCGAATTAAGCCAGAAAGCCATGTACGCATTGATCTGTGGCCTTGGATTGTATGTTGTAGGACACGGTGGTGGCCCTTCAGGCTCTGGCGCTTTACTCCACCGTCGTGTTCAGCCCAGAAGGCGTGAGCACAGTGACCGTTGCGTCCCCCGGCAGTCAGCTGACCCTCGATGTGACTCCGGAGAACAAGCTCCTGTACCGTGAGATGGCACTGCAGGACGTGTCCGGAAAGTACCGCCTGGAGGTGAAGGGGACAGCCTGCGCCTCAGTGCAGGTCAGTCAAAAATGACGGGTGGAATTTTTCCATCTACGATTCCCAATGCAAAGCCTGATGTCACCTGTTCCATTAGGAAGTCTCTAAGGATACGGAGAACTTCTCGAGAAGGAAATATTCATTTCAGATGATAAATAAATAAAAATAAATACATTTACATGGTTCTTTGCTTCACAAACAGGATAGATCATTTCAGAATTAAGTTATTGGTGCCATTCTATTCAGTAATTTATGCTCATATTTAGTTATTATTTTTGGATATTTAGTATTTGCATGTTAAAGAATATTTATGATTGCATTATAAATACATTACTGTTTTACCATGTTTATAATTTCCTTTTAGTTTAATCTGCATTCAGTTTATCTTGAATGGATAGCCAATATGAACTGTCGCTGACCAATGACGATTTGGGGCTTGCGCATCTCTCAAATGTAAAAACTGTGTGTTTGTCATATTTGAGATCTTCAGTAAAGACGGGGCAAACACACTGTTTTCTACCGCCGGTCAAACTTTAACGTGTGTAGACTCGTTCATTCCGTCTGACTGAGTGGCTATTTGTATCAATCTCAAGAAAGAGATGGTCAACATTTTAAGAACGGCCATTTAGCCACTACAGAAGTTAACTTTGAACTATGTGTTTCGTAGATTTCTCATCATTACAACATCCCAACTCCTACTAATGTCAACAATCTGAGTGTGAAGGTGGCGACGGAGGCAAGCTGCACAGAAGAATTACCGAGACCGAGACTCACCCTCAACCTTCAGTCTCTGTATGTATCTAAGAAGTGGATCCGGTTTCAGTAAAAACTGCTCTCGTGGACAAATCATCATGTATATACACACACAGATTCAGTGGAAAAGAGAAGAGCACAAACATGGTGATCGTGGACATCAAAGTGCTGACTGGATTTGCTCCAGACCAAGAGTCTTTAAAGAAGGTAGCTCCAAACGGTCATCTCGGAATAGTGAGGGATTTTTTGGGGCTACTGTCATGGAGGATGGGTCTGAAACCAGCTGGCTCTTCTTTTCACAGCTCAGAGGGGCGCCGCTCGTGGACCGTGTGGAACAGAACAACGATCACGTTCTGATGTATTTACAAGAGGTGGGAGGCCACACAGCAGCAACGCTATAAAAGCTGGACTCCGTATCTATGGCTGATGCTGACTTTGTTTTCCCTCCAACAGTTAAGATCTGGGATAGCCACCAATCACAGTTTAGCGCTGGTACAGGAGCTGCCTGTGGAGAACCTGAAGCCAGCTGTGGTCAAGATCTACGACTACTACCAGCCAAGTAAAATATTCATTGGAAATAAACACAAGTTCTGTCCCATGTACAATGAAAATTAGAGAATGCTGTCTGCAAACCGATTTTTGAATTAAAAACAGAATACTTACTTTCTTTTTACTTACTTTTTAAATGTTTACATTTTTCATCCTATAAAACCCTATAATGTTTCTGAAATGTTTTGCATCTGGGACTTCCTGCATCATTTAATGGTTAAAAAATTGGTCAAAGTCCTGCTGTACACAATCAATTGACCTGATCACAGTGGGTAGATGACAATATTTGTGACATATCGCACAGCACTAAATTATAAATATTCCAAAATGATTATAATTATAAAAGGCCGAAAGACTACAGACTAAACAATGAAAAAGTTTAAAATGATGTTTTCTTGTCCAGGCAACAGTTCCAAATATTTTATAGCAAAAAGTGCACTTTTGTGTGCCAGGACAAGGCTGAAAGGATTCATACAAAATAATATTGCTTCTTCTAAACCAGGCTCCGGATTTTTAGTGTTTCTTATTTTTCTTTCCAGGTGACCAGTCTGAGGCAGAGTACATTTACTTTTGCACTACAGAAGACAACGTGGGACAAGACAGAGAATAATAACACATTTTTGCAGTCTTTCATAGTATGAGTTTTCAGTCCATTAAAAGGCAGAGCTGAAGGAGTTTAATTATTCCTGATACATGTTAATGTTCCTATGCATGCTCCACACAGAAAGAGCTGCTTTTGTTTTCATGTGAGAAACATTGTCCCAGTAATTCAAAAGTTTCAGGGAACTCTGCAACAAATAAGATGTGATCATGTAAACATATGAGAATGAACATGTGAGTCTTTCTAAAGTATGATGTCTATTCGTGACTGGCTGTGAGAAGTTGGATTTTATTAATTATTCTGTATAACAAAACTCTAAATCTGTAAATGTCTAAAAAACTGTAACCTTGAATAATGATGCTTCTTCTGTACCTTTTCAAATGCCGATATACTTGATATACAGTATAAATGTATCCAACAAGCTATGATCATGATTCCTTTTTCGACCAATCCTCAAATACTGTAAATTTAAAGTATGAATGTGTGGTTTGTACAAGACAACTTTGAACAAGACATAAAATATTCAAATCAATAAACAATTCTCGAGTCTATGTGAGAGAAAATGTTTTGTTAAAGATTTGGAGCTACAGTTATTTTAAAACCAATCTGAATTAGTCTTTAATCAAACTTTATATTCGTTTATGACACTTTCATCTAAAATGACTTACAATGCTGCTACAACATGCAGACCCAGTTAGCATCAACCTGACATTAAGATACACAAAAAAAACATTTCCAGAAAGGCAGCAGTGGTACATAGAGGGAAGTACAGAGAGTAGAGGAGGTGAGGAGATAAAGGGGAGGAGATGCTCTCTGAGGAGCTGGGTCTTCAAGAGTTTCTTGAAATTAGACAGGGACTGTTCTCGGAAGGGATTGGTAGGTCATCCCTCCATCGTGAAATGACACATAAATAAATTCTGGATTGTCTAAAACATTGTGTAGATGCTGCTAGAACACAATGAGTGGCCGATTTGTGACGTGAACCTCTGCCAGAGCAATCACAAGTAGATGTAGACCCTTAAGCACTTTGTAGGCTAACATCAGGGACTGGAATTTAATGCAGGCGGCTGGATTTGGTCGATGAAGCTCGATGAACAGAGGAGTCACGTGATACTTTTTAGGGCTGATTGAAGATCAGACACAGTGGGTAGCCAGAGAGAAGCCAGGCATAAACACAGCAAAAACACAGAGAGGCAACAGTGCAAACACACACACACACACACCCTCCTTCTACAACAAAAAGAAAGAATTAATTAAAAAAACTTTTCTCTATGTCTGTGGTGAAATCTCTGGTGGAAACAAAGATTGATGACTTTTTCATTCCAAAAAGGAAAAGTACCAAATGACCATCAGTTGTTTGTTGCCTTCCTCTTGTCTCATGGGCTTACAAATAAACATTGACATATGATTGAGCAAACACTAAGGACGGTACCACTAATTTAGTTAGAAGCAAACGTGCACTTTGTGTTTTAAACACAAAAAAAACAACCGTAGCATGGATTCCAGTATAGATAAGACGTCAAAGGAGGCAAAGGCTAACCAAACATGTGAGTCACTGCTGATACTCATATTTGCTCCAGAGGAGACAGAGTTTGTACCCAGGTGGCTTTACAAAAGTAGAAAGTACCACAAAATGATGTGTTGTTGTTGCTCATGCTGCGTCATGGTTTAGATGTTTTGACATTCATGGATGTAACAGCCAATATTTGTTCTATTCTTTATGTTCATTCACTAGTCATGTACATGATATTTGAACTACAGTAAGTGCTTTCTATTCATCTCCAGCTCATTATAATGGTTCCCTGCATGCCTTCTTTTGACCTAAAAAGCTAAAGTAGTGATGTGTGAGAAGTATATGAAGACAGTACTTAGATAAATGCTTACTTACCAAAGTAAATAATCTACTTTGGCTCTTGTTTTGAGGTCAGCTGCTGTTTGCACAACTAAATCAACCATCCCACGCTGTTGGAAGGGCAGTGCTGCAGGACTTTACTCACATGTTACTGGAAATCGTTTTTTAAGATCACCACCTCTTGGATTATTGGATGAAACTGTGGGGGGGCAGGGAATCCAAAAAATGATCATAGATAATTTGAGATTAATTTTCCATGGCCGCTAGATAAAAGTAATCCTTTCCGAGCTGCCGCTGGGGGCCTGCGCCCCCTGTGGACACGGCCAGTCTTTAACAGGGCCACCCATTGGTCATTTTCATCCACTAATCTGAAGTGGCACCACAGAGACAGCATTTCGTACAATGTGCTTCTTCTTAGCGACACGCTCAAGCTTCTCCAGAGGGATGCTGAGTTTTTTCCAAATGCTTCCAGGGGCCTCTCCCTTTATGACGTTTTTCCTAAAAACCTTCAGCAGGAGGAACCAGGAGCCATGGTCGGAACCAGAGCCTGAAGCTCAGCTGCTCCCAACGGTGAAGCTCCTCATCCTGTCTCCAAATCCGAGGCCAAAGATCCAGTATTTAATGTCCATGTGCCAAAGTTTAGGTACTTGATGTTTGAAATGCACTGAAAATTCCAATTAGAGGAGATTCAGAGTCACCTTTGCATAAAGTAGGTATAGAACAATACTACAATTGTAGTCTGATGCAATTAGGGAAAGGGATTTAAAAAAAATTAAGGTTTACTTTTTCTCCAATATATTTTATTGAATTTTCTCTTTTTTAACACAACAAGCCTACAGACAACAAACTTAACATTGTAACGTGTACTTTTACACACTTACTTTCACTCATACACTCACCATTCAAACCTGCATTTATTTAGTTCCAAGAATATACAAAACCCTTTAGATTAAGACAGAGAAAAATAACAAGGTAATGTGTGAATAGAAACTTTAGTCAAGACATCCATTAATAAACTCAACCTTAAGTCCCTATTGTCCTCATATATGGCTCCCAGAGCTTCTCGAAGTCCTGTTGTTTACCTTTGGCAATGTATATTAGTTTTTCCAGTCCGAGTGAGTTTGCAATTTCTTTCTTCCAGAGTCCCATGGAAGGGGGTTCCATGCGATGCAATAGATCATCTGGCTTGAAGTCCGTAGTCTATCAATGTAGTCTTCATCTGTGATTGTTTAAGTTCCATTGGGTATATTCCTAGGACACAGATTTTAACCTTTAATGGAACTTTCACCTCAAACAGTTCAGATAGACACCCAACAACATCCCCCCAAAACTCCTGGACAATTAAGGGTTCACTTTAATTTATCTAAGCTCTTTATCTTGTCTAGACTATAGTGGTATTACTGATTTCATTATCAAGTTAGAGATAATTGTCTCTTTAAACATGCATCCATGCTTTCAGTATCAAAGCGACTGGAGCCTATCCCGGCCACCAGTCCATCACAGGAACACACAACTATGCACACTCACTGACGTTATATATGTTAATGATGTAACGGAACGGCCTGGAGAAAAAGCATACATCCATGCTAGCTCCAACAGTGCAGCAACACCAGGTCAGATTTAAGGGAATTCAGCATTTGACTATGAAACCCTTTAGACACCGCTTAAGAATAAATATGCCTTCCTCGAGCTTTTAAAACTAGTTCTATCTGAACAAAAAGATCATTGGAAATGCTCAAAAAGCTGACAGTGGCATACGAGACATTCTGACCTTTTGTCCCACCTATAAGGGCCAAAAGAAAATGAGATGCTCTATAGCCTCAGGCTTGTCACTAACCAAAACGAATGCTGGCCAATGAGAGCTCTCAGGGTGAAAATGGGTGGGGCCTCTGTTCTCTGCAACCTACTAACAACTGCTGACTCGTAGGATTATCGCAGTCAGCCATGGGTCACCCTGGAACTCAGATGCTGTCATGGGCGCTGTGTGTCTTCTTGTGCTTGAAGGATGTGTCGGCGGTACCGTAAGTCAGAACCGTCCAAAGCAAGTCCAGTCCTCCCTGGGCCGCCGTCCTGCAGGTTTTAGAGGTTTCCCTGTCTCAGCACACCTGATTCACATCAAAGTGTAATTAGCAAAGCTCAACAATGTCTCCAGAGGAGATCCGGCCTAATCAGAATCAGGTGTCCAGAAGCAGGAAAATGTCTAGAACCTGTAGGACAGGACAGTGGCCTTAAGAGGACAGGAGTTTGACACCCCTAATCTAAAGAAATGATGAACTTTGTTGTGCATGTGTAAGAGTTTCTGTTGTTTTATTAACCCACACTGTGTTTTCTACTTATCCAAATCATTATTATTATCATTCCTATATGTCTGGATCTATAGACACTATATGGTGGCCATGCCCGCCGTTCTTCAAGCTGGGGGTGAGAACAAATTCTGTGCGAGTCTGTTCGAACCCGACGAGTCCCTCGTCATGACTGTCACCTTAAGCTCGCTATGGGGAAACATAACTCTGCTTGAGAGGACGTCCAGCAAAGCGTTTCAGGAGTGCACACAGTTTCAGGTCATCTCCTGAAAAACTTGATTAATTTCTGCTCATTCTAAAGCCAACTTCAAGATTTTTGGATCTTAATTTGTCATTTTGGGATGATATTGATGGCATTTTTAACACACAAATCAACCAATACACAATATAAGTGTTTGATCTCAGCAATAAAAAAAAAAAAAAAGTCTTCTTTCTGTCACAGGTACCTTCAATGGAAATCGAAAATATGGGGAGGTTTGAAGTGAAGGTCCAAGGAAGCAAGTTTTTCTCGAGAGAATCCAGGAGTGTCATGCTCAGAGATAATCGGCCGAAGTCGTTTGTTCAAACAGACAAACCGATCTACCTTCCCGGACAGACGGGTGAATATTAAATACATGTGTTGATCATATTTGGAAAATAAAGCATTGTTAGAAAGCCCTTTGTGCAAGATGTTTGTAGAAGAAGGGCTAACCTTAAGTGATCCACCGTGCCAATATTCTCACTTACAGTTACCTCTGTAGTTAAAAAAATTATTGTTCTCTTTCTGTTTTTCATTACTGAGGCAGCCTCCAGTGAAAGTCTTTATCTAATACGTGTGAATTTCTCTTTCAGTGCATTTCAGAGTTGTCTCACTAGATGCCAAGTTCAGACCTGCCAAGACACAGGTGAGAATTTCAAACAGTTTTCTTATGTGAAAAGATTTTTTTTTAAAAATTAAAAAATGATTAACATCTGATTATATATTTTGCATTTTACATTTTACAAAGTGTTGCTGTTAAATTGACAACTGCTCTAAAGGGATTTCATATCCATCAAAATCCATTTACACATCAAGTGGTACACCACAAACCCAGAAATATTTAGATTTGCTGGATCATGTTTCCATTTCTTGATAATGTAGAGTAAAAACATCTTATCCTTTTTGTTTTCACAGTATGACATGATTGAACTTGAGGTAAGAAAATAACACAACCTTACAGTGTGCTAAACTAATGTATTTCTTGAACATTTACATTTATGGATTTTGCAGACGCTTTTATCAAAAGTCACTTACAAAAAGAGGGTTTAACATTCAACTACAACACCAGTCACACACTTACCTTACCCTGAGTCTAATATGCTAGAAAAGGATTTAACATGAAGGATTAAACATTCAACTACCTCATAGATTACACAGTACACAGGACTTCAAGGATTTCTTTCAGGAGGAAAGAGAATCTGATGCTCCTATAGTGTTTGAAACGTTGTTCCACCAGCGTGAAACTGCAGATGAGAAGAGTCTAGATTGACCTGTTGGGGTTAGGATTAGGGTTAGCTGACCCTCCTTGGAGGACAAAAAAATTCAGGTATTTAGAATAAAAACTTGTTTACTCAATCAATGAAAAAAATAAAGAGAGAAAACTACTTTTGGTAAAGGATGATTGACAGTGTTGAAGAAAACAAAGGAAAAATACACTAGTAAAAAAGGTGAATGGCAGCTCAGATCAGTCATTCTTTATATAGCTCAAAGTCAAAAGGCTCAATGTTACAGCTGAGAAAACACTGACTGCATTTGAGTGAGATGTCTGCGGGGTCTAACATTATACTTGACACAGTTTGCATTGATTTCCTGGTTTTACTGCACTAAGGTTGAAGAAACATTTCATTCTCCTTCTGATTCATCTTTCTGGTCAGGATCCTTACAGAAACAGGATCGGACAATGGCTAAACAAGACATCCCATGGCAAAATACTGCAGCTTTCTTACTCCTTGAACTCTGAAGCCCGACAGGGAGTATACACCATCTCTGTCACAGAGGGTTACCGTAAAGAATTCCACAACTTTAAAGTGGAGAAGTATGGTAAGTTTGAGTTTTACAAGAAAGCTTCAATTATATGCTTAAATCTAATTTTCGTTATTTTCCTTCTGCAGTTTTGCCAAAATTTGATGTCAATGTAAATGTAAGAGAAGAAGTAAGTGTTGGACTGGAGGGATTTGATGCTAAAATATGCGCAAAGTAAGTGACACTAGTCCTTTACAAATCACAAAATATGGTCTATGCGTTAAAGATTTATTGTGTGATGCACAACACAGTGTTTACCCCTCCTTCTCTTTTATTTATTTAGGTACACATATGGACAGCCAGTGCCAGGGAGTGTTAAAGTTGAAGTGTGCCGACCACTTCAGAGGAATCATTACGAATCACTTGAAATTACTGAGCTTGGGGTCACCACCCCATGTGACACAAAGACAAAACAGGTATTTGTGGAAAAACAATTAATCCAATTTGCCATCTCAAATCAGGGCATAATAAAAAAATAAACAAAGCAGTTAAATCAAGGGAGTGATGAAAGATTAAGAAAGAGTATATAGAGAATATTGGATTGACATTGTTTCTCAGTACTGCTGAAATTGGCCAAATTCCCCTACTGATTTATCCTGAATGATCAAAAAGACCACACATATTTTTAATGTACGAATTGCATGAAATATTTAATGTCGAACTTCTTAGATCTTCTTCACTGTTGAAATTGAAAGTCATAGGCTACTCCTGCTTTATCCTGTAGAGAGTGGTGGGGGTTGGAACCCAGGAGGCCAACCTCCTTTTTTTTTTTTTTTTTTTTTTTTTTTTTACCAAACAAGTCTTTGGACTGTGAGCTGACACTTCAGACACGCAGGCACAAGAAGAATACACAAACCCTCTGTCCCTCAACAGCTTCTTCAAACTTAAAAAAGACTTTTGAACTGTTGAGCCAGAGAGAGATAATCAGTAAGAGGGATCTACCGAGTCAGCATAATCTGCAACCAATAATGTCGTTAATTCAGATTTTCTTCTATGGTGCTATTATGGAGTTCAGTGTTCAGTGTTCGGTCAGCATGTAGAGTGGACTATATCATCTATTGAGCAACGCTCCCGCATTCTTTGGTGCATTATCTACTCAGAGGCCCCCAGCATCATCAGAAAAGGCTACAAATGTAGGCACTGAGGCACTTGAAAAAATCATATATTGTGTATATTTTATCATTATTACTGTTTTCATATTATGGAAACAAATTAATTTAAATACAAATATTTGCTGAGACTCCAGCAAAATTTTGATAGTATTGCATTCTAACAACAACTGAGGAATTCATCGAAAAATGTTGAAATTAATTAACTAATTAACAAATTCGGCCGTGATGCTCCAACCTACATCACTTTCATGTTAAAATGAGATTCGCGTTGTCAAAACAAAGAGTTTGATTTACTCTTTGGTACATCAGTCATAGCCCCATGCTCTGAATAGTCATTTGGTACGATGACTTTCACTTTGGCAGCAGAGAGAAAATGAAAATGACGTTTTTTTTCATGCGTGTGACTTTATTTTTTTTGTGTTCCAGACAGATAAGACAGGGTGTGCTACGTTTAATTTCAAAATGTCAAATTTCACCAAACTTGATACAAAGATTGCGATGGACACTTTGGAGGTCAGCGCTATAGTGAAAGAGGAGGGGACAGGCAAGTTCACAACTTTATATCGCACCTTTGGAAACAAATGTTTGTGTGACAAAATGGTATGATCTTGAAATTTAAGATTGAACTAACTTGGCTGCTTTTTTTTCAGGTATTTCAAACTGGAAAGAGGAGAAAATTCGCATTTCATATGTTCTTGGTAAATTGTCTTTTGTTGACACTCCCAAGCTCTATGAACCAGGATCATTTGTTGAAGGAAAAGTAAGTACAACAAGTCTTAAGGTTTTTTTAGCCAAACTTTTTCCACAAAGTAGCTCGTATTGATTTGAAATGGTTTTCTCCTTATTCATCTATTTGTCTATACGTTGCTTGTTACTCACAAGGATCATTGTCGGATTCGGGCCAGTTAAATTGCTGAAGTGAAACTGAGACCTGGATGGCTGCCAATGGTGGCTTTGTTAGTGAGAACCCCCCCCTTGATTACCCCAAATTGCTTTATTAATTCAATTTTGTTACCAAACTTACTTACCAATAATGGCGAACCTGTATTTATTTATAACAGGCCGACCCGTCCTCTCTCCCAGAGTAGACTAAAGGACTTGCACTTGGACGTCTTTGCTTTCTATTTCTTTGCCCTTTTAATTATTTGTGATTAGTTTAATAGAAGTTCCATTATTTGTTTTGGCATTCTAGCAGTTTCAATGTACTTTTTTCCATTATTTTGCCCAGATAATAGTGATGGAGTTGGACACCTGATGATATGACACAGCTTTTCAAGTCGTCTGCACTCTCAGTGATTTATTTTTATTTTTATACAGGTTAAAGCTGTCGACTACGATGATCAACCCATTCCGGACATGCCGCTGCACCTGTTTGTGGGTGAAAGGTGGTCAGCGGAGTTGCTCCAGAATCTCACCACTGACAGCAGTGGCTTTGCCTCGTTCACATTTAACACAAGTAGATATGACTGGGACATCGAACTCTCGGTGAGTGCAACGGCTTCCCAAACTGTAGAATACAAAACGTATATTCCAGCAAAGCGTGTTCCTTCATATCGACATACAAACTTTTCCCCCCCCAAATGAAAACAGGTAGCCAACACGCCAAATCTGGACTACCGTGACTACAGAACTGCTTTTTATGAGAGAGGTACACACACAGTGTATCTGTCCAAACCGCCTTCCCTTGATACTAAAACAGTCAGCTCTGTGAATGTGGAGAAGAAGGATGAACCACTTGTCTGTGACAAAGAGGAGGAACTCTCCATCCAGTACACGATAGTGAAAGAAGCCAAGGGCTCTGTGGATTTGATGTACCTGGTGAGTTAAAGTTAGGCTGTAACCAGTTTCCTCTCCTTCATGTTGGAAATATTTGTTTAAATTTCTATGATCCACTACCATCAAAGATTAACCTGGGAATTTTGAGGATTTTACTACCAGCTTGTCTGAGCTCCATGTGGCCATATAAATTGCAGATGTTAAAATGCATCCTAATGATACCGACAGTCCAAATCTTTATTCTATTTCATAGCATTTAAATACAATTATTTATTTAGTTATTTTTAAAGTCTTCCTTAGTCTTCCTGTGTACCTTGATAGCTTTATTTGTCATTATTTATCTTCAATTTCTGTTCCAATCTTTTCATTCTGTCACTTTTTATAAACGTGTTGTACAACTGATGTTTTGTAATTCCCATTCTTTCATACACATACTCACAGTTCTCTTGTTTAATTAGTCCCATGTAGTCAGTCAATCTGGGCCAAAACGTTTTAAGCCTCTTTGTGAAAAAGGCTGCAATTCATTATTACATTGATATTCTCCTTCATGTCAGAATTTACCATTCAGTAATTGTGTGTATTTCACTGTTAGTGCATATAAAGCATACAGAAACATATTACCGTATTCAATGTTTTCTTCCAAATCCCCTAGATCTTATCCAGAGGAGCCCTTGTTATGCAAGGCCAGAAGAAGGTTGAAGTGCAAGATAAATCAGGTGAGTTGAAGGTATGTTGCTGTAGTGTTTTGATTTCAGGAAACGTGTTGGGGGGGAAAAAAGTTATTTTCAATATCAATGAAATATGTACAATGTGTTGCACTCTTAGTAAACCAGGGCGAGGTGTCATTCAAGTTGTTGGTGTCCCCGGACATGGCGCCAGTGGTCCAGGTCGTGGCTTACATTGTCCTTCCCAGCAAGAACGTGATCGCTCACAGTGCTAACTTCCAAACAGAGAAATGCTTCAGGAATAAGGTCAGTGGGAGAAGAGAAATGACACAGTATTTTAAAAAGAGATGGACATTCATATGATGTGGTCCGTCGATGTCCGTTACTCCCCAGGAAAATGACTTTACCCCAAACTCTTCTGTTAGCAACCAATGGCAAAGATAATGTCATGTTATGGTTTTCTATGTAGACACAAAGATAAAAACTCACATTTGGGACCTCACAAATGACCCATCACCCCTTTCAAATGTGCATTTGACAATGTCTGAATGGTTGTAAAGGGTACACGCGTGTATTTGGCCTCCCATTATAGATTTAGAATGATTACTTGACTTGCATTGAGGAGATCTCGTCCTATTCGCGCACAATGTGAGTTGCTGTGATGAGTGTCTGCGTCAGGTATCCCTGGAGTTTTCGCCGACCTCAGCCGTCCCTGGAGAGGAGGCCAAAATGCAGCTGAGTGCCCAGCCAGACTCCCTGTGTGGCGTGAGCGCCATCGACCAGAGCGTCCTCATCAAGGAGCCGGGGAAGACTCTGAATGTAGACAGAGTCAGTGCCATCAGTTGCTCTAACTTTTCTTATCATCTGGAAATATCGCATTGTGTTTTAAGACAGATGAAGCGGCCTTTGAAAATTTTTTCTCATCAATCAAAACAAAACCATTTGGTTTCTTTAACGTGCACCGCGCTTTTTTCCTTTCAGATATTTGACTTGCTGCCTGTCAGGGAACTATCACACACCCCATACGAGGTTGAAGATCCTGAACCGTGTTTGCAAGTGAGACCAAAGAGATCCGTCATGCCATATCCTGATCGAGACTCCAAAGATGCCCACAGCGTTTTCAGTGTATGTTTTTTTCATTATAAATGTATACAGTGTTTAGAATGAAGGAGAATTGAAGAACATCTGATTTAAAGTCTGAAATATCGCGCTTTGGCGTTCCGCGTGTCAATCGTGTAACGTTGCGTGTTGTTGGATTGTGTAGAATGTGGGACTGAAGATGGCAACAAACTTGATGACAAAATCACCCACTTGTCTCACACTGAAAGGAGTAGAGTACTATCGGGGTAAGCCATCCGTTTAGATCTGTTATGTGCCAGATTTAAAAAATAGAATACATGCTCCAATGCCGGTCTATTGTCTTGTTCAAATATATCCTGTTTCTTTTTAGGAATTCACAGAGGGTATGGAATCCAAGTCTCCAGCATGTCAATACCACAAGGAATGGGAATGGGAGGAGCTAGTCTCTCTCCTTCCAACGATGAACCACTTGCAACAGTCCGTACTTTCTTCCCTGAGACATGGATATGGGACCTCGTGGAAGTTGGGTGAGACATAATTGCGGGATTTTGCTGTGAGGGGGATGGTTCTCACCACCACACCACTGTGCCGCTACCAGTCATTCGCTATGGCTGTTTTCAATTGATATTTGTTTTTGTATTACCCAACCTTTCCAGGTC
This sequence comes from Menidia menidia, assembly GCA_907169785.1. Classification (NCBI taxonomy): domain Eukaryota; kingdom Metazoa; phylum Chordata; class Actinopteri; order Atheriniformes; family Atherinopsidae; genus Menidia; species Menidia menidia. Next base: position 19,138,518 of record CAJRST010037777.1, read on the forward strand.
AACCTTTAGTATGTAGATTGAGGATATGAGTTCCGGATTGGGTTGAGATGAGATTTGCCCGCAGGACGATATTTAACATATTGAGCCTTTCACAGTTTGTATGAGTTTCTGTCTACCTTTACTGCATACAGTGTGGTCCAAAACACTCCAGAATGACTGTGGCTGCTTCTGAAGGTGGACACGTCGTCTAGGGAAAATGTAGACACCCACTGGGTCCCAAAACTGTGTGTTGCTCGGTTTTTATCATTTTTTTCCTCCAAATGTTTCGCCTTTATGGACACTTTTTAATGTCGACCCACAGCGCGATTCATGTAGGTTTTTGACTAATCAAAGTCAAGCAAGTTTTACCATCTGTGCAATGATTTTATGTCTTTATCTGTTGTTCCAGAGAGTCCGGAACAAAGGATGTCGCCGTCACTGTCCCAGACACCATCACCACTTGGGAGACGGAGACATTCTGTTTGTCCTCTCAAGGTTTTGGTCTGGCTCCTCGTGTAAACCTGACTGTTTTCCAGCCCTTCTTTGTTGAGCTCACGCTGCCTTATTCCATCATCCGTGGGGAGGTCTTTGAACTCAAAGCAACTGTATTCAACTATCTAAAGAGTTGCATCATGGTAACAGATCATTTTACTTGACAAAAGTAAATCACATCATGATATGATGATAAAAACAACATGGGCATATTATTATTACCTTTTTATGGCATTGTTTGGGTTGTAGTTTGCTTTCTCTGAAGATTTCTCCTTTTCTCTCTCCTCTCCTGTTTGACCATTTTACTTTAACATGAAGCAAGAACATTATAGGGATGATCCTGCCGGTCTTGATATATCTATTACCAATTTGTTTGATAATTGTCCACCACTGCGTGCTGGCTGTATTAGCTGGTTCATCTTAACTAATCCAACCCTGCCTCTCCCCTACTGACAGCCTGAATGTCGTCTCAGTCCAGATCAATGTAGTAGTGCTGATACCAATTCTGACCAGAAGAAGTATCTCATAATGTCATTTGGGGATTGTGTCGCTAACATACCACAACTGTATTTACACAAACTGATAACAAAATGCCAATTGACGTTATGGTTTTACTCATAAAGGAAATGAACGTTCATTTAAAGACTGAGCATTGAGATCAGTCAGTGGTCAGTCTAAACAGACAGATTTTTTCCAACAATTTTGGAACCAAGTCACTTATGCTTTACTGTACACATTAACCAATGATTCATTTATCATTTATAAATGTATAAAAACTTACTTCAAAATTATAATAAAATAACTTCATGGCTTTTTAATGTATATGATTACCCCTTCGTTCCATGAAATATGAGCTGTTATCTTAATATTTTTAGTTCAACGCTATAGCAAAAATAATCTTTGTATCTTTTGAACAGGTCAAAGTGACCGCAGCCCCCTCCCCAGATTACACTCTCACCCCCCTCTCTGGGAACCAGTACACCTCCTGTCTGTGTGGCAGCGAGCGCAGAACGCTCAGCTGGACCATGACCCCCACGGCCTTAGGTGAGGGTCAGACTTCCACCACTCTGGTGTAAAAGTTACCGTAACGGCCTGTGACGACTTGACTGCTTCTTCCCAGGCACTGTGAACGTGAGCGTGACTGCCGAGGCTGTGCCGTCCCACGCTTCCTGTGACAACGAGGTCGTGAGCGTTCCAGAAAGAGGTCGCATTGACGTGGTCACCCGGCCTCTCATAGTAAAGGTTGGTGCCGTGGGATGAGAGATATATTTGGGGTGAGGTTGGATTACATCACGCTTCCTCTCATAATGAACAATGTCTCCTGCATCTCTTCACCAGGCAGAGGGAACTGAGGTAACAACAACGCACAACTGGCTGCTCTGCCCAAAAGGTCAGAACCATTCCTCCACAAACAGCCTAGATGTCAGATTGTACAAATGAGGGGGCATTTACATCAGTACATGTTTCGAAATGGTCTCAGACTCTTTTAAATGGCACCAAAAAAAATAGAATAAAATTAATTAAAAGGCACCAGTGCCTTTTTTTTAATACATGTTATCAGGCATTTCACTGTGCTAAAAACATTGCTTTTTAACAAAGTTTCGTCTGGATTTTTCTCTTAAAAATGATTGTTTTTGTGTACAGGAAACGCTCTGACAGAGGAAACAGAGATGCAGCTGCCTGACAATGTGATTCCTGGATCTACTCGTGCTACAGTATCAGTCCTTGGTAGCATATTGTTTTACCAATCTTTTTGTGCAATAGCGTGGAGTTTAAAAAAAAAGCTGTAATATGTATCAATGTATTGTACATAAACGTATCAAAATCAGTTTTGAATTAAAATTCCTTTAGGCTGACTGCGTGTTTTGGTGTTCTGCAGGTGATATCCTTGGCCGGGCCCTGAAGAACCTCGATGGACTGCTGAGGATGCCGTACGGATGTGGAGAACAGAACATGGCTCTCCTGGCCCCCAATATCTACATCCTCCATTACCTCCAAAAAACTGAGCAGCTGACCGAAGCCATCAAGGAAAAGGCGTTCAGCTTCCTAACTAACGGCACGTCAGCCTGAACAATACACTCCAACGATAAAGTCAAGCTGTTAAGTCATTCACAACTTTGTGTTTAGTATTACACAAAGTGCTAAAGTGTCCAGAAAACATCCATTTAAGGTTCATAGTCAAATATGAATTTGGGATGTGGGTTTGATAATCAACAAAGAAAAAAGATCTAAAAATGAATGTCATGACTGAGCTGACAGATGACGATTACATGGCATTGGTGGTACTTTTATAAGCCAATACCTACAGATTTTATCACATGCACTGTTCAGTCAATTTTCTGCTATTCAGCATCATGTCGGCATCATGTCAAACTCTGTGGTGTTTCTTTTGTTTTACAGGTTATCAGAGACAGCTCAATTACAAAGATGAGAGTGGGGCATACAGCACATTTGGATCAGGACCAGGAAACACCTGGTGAGAACCTATTTGCCAGTATGTGTGTGATGTGTTGGGGATTGGATTCCTCCGGCAGGACAGTTGATAAATTGTGCTGACGATGCTGTTATTGATCTGAAACAAAATGCACGAGTTAGATGCCCTTCACCCATTTATAATATAACTTTGATATTTTTCACTGTTTCATATTTTGACATTTGCGTGGTTCTTTTCAGGCTAACTGCTTTTGTGATGAGATCTTTTTACAAAGCTCAGTCTTTCGTCTTCATCGACTCAACAAAAATTGAAGAGTCCAGGGCTTGGCTGGAAAATAAACAACGAGAAAATGGTTGTTTTGAACAGTCGGGAAAACTCTTCAACAACAGAATGAAGGTGAGCTGACAACTTCCTGTTAGTTAACACGGCACAAAGAAGTGACCAATGCATTTCTCTAGTTGCTGTATTATTGTTCTTACTATATATGTAACGGTATGTGAGCAATGAGAAGAAGCATTGGTTCTCTTTCAAGTTACTTCTACATGTTTGAAGTGATGCTATTTGTCATTTTTTCCATGAAAAGCAGGAAAATGCTACTATTTCCATTCCGTTTTGTGCATGTAAGCAGTGGTCTTAAGACTCTACGGTCTCAGGTCTTTGAACTGTGTGGAAAAACTGATGATAACGTCTACGGGATGGTCTGTCTGCAGGGTGGTGTGTCTGACGAGGTGACGCTCAGTGCGTACATAACCGCTGCCTTTTTGGAGATGAACATGAAAACTAACGTAAGTAAATCAATTCACCACCATACTGCTTTTACGTTGTCCAATGTTTTGTTTCTTCGTTCTATTAAACTTGTATCTTATTCGATACATTCGTCAAAAACAGCCACATCAGAAATAAACAAAAATGTAAATAAAATGGTCCTCCGACTCAGTTTAGAGTTCAAATTAAATCCAGCCAGTTGGCTGGATGGATGGGTGGATGGATTCAGATCAAATCCAGTCAGCATACAATCAAATGACACATCATTGTTCCTATTTTTTCTGTTAAAGACTACGGTGTTGAAGAGGAGCCTTTCATGCCTAAAAGAGTCCATCAGCGGCATCAGTAACACCTACACGACGGCTTTGCTGGCGTACGTCTTCACACTGGCAGGAGACATGGAGACCCGTGCTCAGCTTCTGCAGCAGCTGGACACGGTCGCGATAAGAGAAGGTGAGTCCGCTTCCGAACTGGAGCCGTTCAGGTTTAAGGACAACCTCAACCGAGCCCTGTGCATGGCTGTTTTTTCAGGAGGCGTCCTTTACTGGTCCCAGACAGCGACAGAAACATCCGCCTCTCTGTCAGTGGAGATCAGCTCCTACGTGCTGATGGCCAAACTCGGCGCCCCCCACACGGCCGAGGACCTGGGCTACGCCGCAAGCATTGTTCGATGGCTGACACAGCAGCAGAACCACTATGGAGGCTTCTCCTCCACCCAGGTACCGCACACTGCCGTCCGTTGTGCTAACAATGCACCTTTCATCTAAAATCGGTGTGCATTTGTGTCTCTTTGAGAGATACAAACAATGTGATCTTTTTAAACTTGTGAAAAAAATCTTATCACCTTTTTTTCTGAACCTTTTTTTTGTTTTACATTCAAAAGCACCAACTGATGTTTAAAACTCTGAATCAAAGTGTCAGAGTGTAAAGTAAACCAAACCTGAAACCGAAGAAATATTCCTTATTTCCCTGTTAAGCATTTTCACTCGGATCCATAATGATAGAGCATCAGTTTGTTGATGGGATTGCGATCCAACATTCAAAATGGGCAATTGTTCCTAACAACTTTATTTAATTCAATTCAATTTTATTCACAATTTTAGCATCCACTCACAACCAACGTCATCTATAGACACTACAGATGTAGAGTCCAATCCAAGCCTATTAGAATATGGTTTATTCTAATATAATCCTATTACTATTCTATATTTCTTTTGTTTACTTAGAGCCAATAAGAAAGTTTCCTAGTAAAGGAAACCAACATATTGCACAGCATCTCTTTTTTTATCCAGTCGCCCATCCCCACCATGCACAAGATAGCAGTAGAAATCGAAAACCCCATTTTAAGAAAAAAAAAAAACCCATTAATCAGAACCAAGAAGGGGGACCACATTTCTGGACTGGTTAGGGGTCTCCAGCCTCCAGCTGGGATGGAGCTGCTCACTCAGAGAACCGATGAAGAGAAACTAAATGTAGAGCAATCTAATGGGGGCGCGGTTGTGGCTCAGGAAGAGAGAGTTGCCTACTGGTTGGGGGGTCAGTGGTTCGAGCCCGTGTTTCTCTAGGCCACATGTCAAGGAGTTCTTATGCAAGGCTTACTGTTGCATCCACCGGTGTGTTTGTGTGTGTGTGGGTGTGTGTGTGTGTGTGTGTCTGTGTGTGTGTGAGTGTGGGTGAATGACATTTAGCGTAAAGCACTTTGAGTGGTCAGTTCCACTGGAAAGGCGTTATAAAACTACATGTCCATTTCCCATTACATCTCAGACATAGCTGTGAAAGTTAGAGGAAGGAACTGTCATTAACTACTAATGATGCATGTATAGAGAGGAATAAATCATTTTTATTTTTTGACTTCCTTTGCTAAATAACTTTCTTCTGAACAGCATGTAGTTTACAGTATGGGCGCACTAATATATAGGGAAACTTAGGGGTCCCAATTGTGACCCCAGGGGAACGGCAAACGTGTAATTGGAGCTTCTGTGTGTGGAACATGACTGTTCAGTTGGTTTCTCATTAGAGTGTGTGTGTGTGTGTGTGTGTGTGTGTGTGTGTGTGTGTGTGTGTG
>CAJRST010037777.1:19144262-19156467 GCA_907169785.1 Menidia menidia
TGTGTGTGTGTGTGTGTGTGTGTGTGTGTGTGTGTGTGTGTGTGTGTTGTAGGACACGGTGGTGGCTCTACAGGCGCTGTCTCTCTACTCTGGTCTGGTGTTTACTCGCCAAGGTTCAAGTGCAGTGACCTTTCAGTCTCCCGGTGGACAGCTGGAGTTCGATATAAACCCGGAAAACAAGCTCCTGTATCAGGAAAAGATACTGCAACAGGCCTCGGGAAAGTTCAGCCTGGAGGTGAAGGGATCTGCGTGCGCCTCGGTGCAGGTCAGTGGCCAGAGCGCAGGTTTTGCTGTTTTAAGTCAATCACAATGTCTGTCTGTTTTCACCGAATATAGAAAGAAAGAAAATTTTTGAATATAAATTGTGATTATTTTGTGATTGTTTAAAATATCACAATTTAAAATGAATATTTATATAATTTATATATCACGAATATAATAAAAAATATTGTAAACAAATTAATTCAGTTGATTGTGTAATTAAGGCAATAGTTGAGAATAGCATAGAAAAGCTGATCGATAATAAATGTGAGCTTTTTCTCGGGTTTCATGTGATCAGTGTCCAAAAGGTCTGTAATGAGTTAAGAGCCCCCTCTGCTGCCAGTGTGTTTTGAGTCTGTGATAAGATGTTTTTTTGTAGATTTCCCATCACTACAACATCCCAACTGTTACTGATGGCACCAACCTGAAGGTGCAAGTAGAAACGGAGACGGACTCTTCCGGCCCAAGACCCAAAGTCACTTTGAAGCTCCTGACAGAGTAAGTCATGTAAAGAAAAGTTTCACATAGAGGAATGCGTACAAATGCAACTGTTGGTTCTTGAGGGCTTTTGTTAAGGCCTTTCAGAATTTTACTTTCTTTTTCTCTTGATTTAAAACTATTTTTAATGCCAAATTTCAGATACAGTGGAAAAGAAAACTCAACCAACATGATGATCCTAGATATTGCCCTGCTATCGGGTTATATTCCCGATCCTCAGCCTTTAAAGGATGTAAGATTTTTGAAGATTTTTGCACGAAAGAGCATGTTTGCTACTACATTGGTATCCACATGTTCAAACTGCTGTTCTGATCTTCTCCCAGTTGAAAGGTTCTTGGATGGTGGATCGTGTTGAACACAAGGACGGTCACGTTATGATATACATAGAAAAGGTGAGAGGAATGCACACTCCCCGGGATTCTCTTGGGATCTATTTCAGTAGAGTGATCTCTCTCCTCTGTACTTTTCAGTTTCCGAAGGATTTCCCTGTCTTGCACCACGTGGTGCTCATTCAGCAGCTCCCTGTGCAGAACCTCAAACCAGCCGTGGTCACGTTGTACGACTACTATCAGCCAAGTAAATCCAGATATCCGTTTATCGACAGCTCACTTGCTTTCTTTTTAAAGGAGTCGGTTAACACATTGAACATATGGTAGTCTTAATTCTAAAATGCGTGTTTTAGATCTATTGGACACAGATTTTTTTCTCTTTTTTTCCTTCCAGGTGACAGGGCAGAGACTGAGTACACTGTGTCAGGTAACAAACTGTTAACACACAAAAAGATAACTAGACCAAATAGATATAGAAAAATTATATAAAAAATCTAAATCCAAAAACAAACACATGCTCACCAGTCCAACAGGTGGCGCTGATGCATCTAAAGTTCAATTGACGGAAGACTGAAAGTTAATTTATTCTCTCTCTCTTTTGCAGCTTGAATTTGCTTTGGTTGTCGTAGTGCTCATCACTGATTCCAGCACAATTGGAAGTTAGTTTCTTTAAGACAAATTTTCGTGTTGTGCATTTCATCTGTATGAAATGTATTTATTAATTATTGTCACTTCTGCAAATGTATGCATTGCATGCATAACAGACGGAAGAATCAATAAAGTTTTCTGAATAACTGTGTGTGTCAGTGTGCGTATCTTATTACATTGTAAGAAAAGAATACAAAAGCAAAAGTATTTTCCTGGTTTCCTGACCAACACCAGGAGAATGTAGCACATTACAGTTGTCACTGCACATTGAAATGTTATTTGTCTATAAAGCTTACCGATAAAGTTAATAAGTCAATAATTATAAGATTATTCTGCATCTATAGTTTTTGTCTGCTGTTGCTTTGTTTGATTTTTAAATGCATTTTCATAATGTTTCCCTGCCATTAACTTCTGTTTTCAATCTCAAATGCAGTTTCAATGTTCCTTTTATTCAAATATATTTCAAAGTTCCAATGAACCACCTTAAAATTCCTTGTGTATGAATAGTGCTATAAAAATCCAACGTCCCTGTCTTACCTTTACTGCACGTATCGGCTAGCATTGCTCAGTCGGCTTTCTTCCACCAGGTAGCCTAAACAACCTCTGGTCAGAACGTTGTTTCTCTACTCCTACTCACATCTCTTCCTGGTTTAAGGGATGCTCCTTGATGTTGTCTATTCTTCTAATTCCTCCATAAACTTCAGCTGGTCCAGAGCTCTGCTGCCTCTGTCTTCTCCATCCTCCTTTTATTCTTGTATCTCAGATCTTTTACTTGCCGCGGCCCGATTAAACTGGGTGGATTAGCTTACTTTTATAAATCTTTGATGCGGACACTGCTTTGAGAAAATAAACATACACTGGTCAATGTGTCATCCCTGAATAAGAGGACTTCAAGTTGAATGCCAACGGCTATTTTTATGAGCTGATTTGATTACAGTCAGTCATGCTACACGCTTTCAAATGTCATCACTCTGTTGTACAGACACACAAAGTTAAAGTCTCTTTCTGTTATTGTACAACTATTGTTGCTGAATCAAGTGTTGCTCTTTTTCTGGACAGTACGACTTAAAATGCTGCTCATCAGCTTGTACTTAAAGTACCTGTAAAAAGCCATAAATGATGTTTCAAACATGATTCAGAAACAGTGGTCATCAGTAACGTACAGTATTGCACATGTGGTCAGTCTAAAGACTGTTAACTGCTCAATTCTTTTTACTGACAAGTAATCTGTAATGATGATGCCGTTCTAAATTTTGATTTTTAGATCAATAAAGGATTATTCAGTTTATCTGCCTCAAGTCAACTCGAAATAGATGCTGTTAAAAGTTTTGTGGGTCATTTCGTGGGTCATACCAGCTGCTTTTATCCTCTGTCCTTCAATAAAATCGAGGAAATGGTAAATCGGTCTTTGTCATAATGTCTTTTACCAGAGAGCATCCAAAGTTATGCCCGATGTCATATAATGCCAAATGTATCATATTTGATACATACAGTTTCTGAAGTCTTTTGGATCTGAGACTTTTTGCATCATTCAATGGTAACAGCTTTGCTCAAACCCCTGTTGTACACATTCAGATATATCTGATAACAGCCAGTAGAATACTACACGGAAATATATTTTTGACTTATTGCACGCTAATTTGAGCAAAATAATTAGTTTTTTTTCTTCATATGTTGTTGAGGTGCCAAAGAAAGACTTCAGACTGAAACAAAAACCAATATTCTTCCTATTTTTCTTGGATCAGGCTTTAAAGGGTTAAGATTGTTTGTAAAGGCTTGTGATTGTTGGTGATTTTCACTTTGCTGGCATGGCCTAAGGTTGTGACTCAAAGGGATTGTTACAGTAACTTTTACTTGAACAATCACGTGACGATCTGCTTCCCCTCTTTGTACATTACCGCTTACTTCCACACTGGCACATTCTGTCCCCGTTACTCTTTTGCATCAGCTGTAATCTCTGCGGTGCGTTTGTGTGACATGTTGTTTGTTCGGCTATCACCAGGGAGCCTGAGGGTGCCTCTGGTTCTTCACATCAGCTTTGGCGTATCAGTGTGTTTAGCACGCTGAGAGATTGTGAACATTTTACATGTGTGCGTTCAAAAATCACACAGCTTGTATCAGCTTGGTTATCATAAATTCTCGGCCACCTCGCGGTAATCGGCTATCACTACGTTTTATTTCACTCCTTGTCAGATAGTTATTTAATTTAACCCTTTTCTTAGCCTGTTTGATCCTTATGGTCCTCTTGTTTTATGTCTCCTGGAGGTCAGAGGAATGAATAGAAGTATTCTTCCTCCACTATCTGTTAGTCAACTCCAAAATGTGGCTGGGCTAAATATAAATTATTCACCATTGCCATCTAAACATGTTATGCTCGTCATGAATGTTAGTGATTAAACTGTTTTTTTATTACAATTTCCAGACGGTCATCAAGCTGGATGTTAAAGTAGATCTGTTTTATGTTGTTCCTTTCTAAGGGACAAGGGTCAGAGATCTAATGTCACCCCTTTTTTAAATGCTACCTGTTTGAACCATTTTAAAGATTCCCCGAACAGAATGCATTGTAAAACCAAGAATTAAAGAACTTCCTCCAAATAAAAATGTATTAGACTTCTGAAGGAAGGTTTACTTCTTTAATTTGACAAGACAGTATTTGGTCTCTTGTAGACTATTAATAGTCAAATTTAGTTGTTTGTGGATGAAACAATAGCCCAAAGATATCACGGAATATGTCAATTAGCTTTCTTTCAATTTTACTGTCTTCCTGTTTTACTTTGGGATTTCCATTCCAGTTAGTTATCATGAATTAAAAATAAAAATGCTCTCCTAGCTGCTGAAAAATACTTAAAGTGACATTCATGTCATCTTACATAAGGCAGACGTTGGTCATTAAACACCTTGTCTTAGTCATGTGTGGAGACACAGAAGAGACAAAAAAAACTCTGAAATGATGACAACGGGCAGAATTTGACTGACTGACTGCCTTTTCCTCAGGAAAGGATGGAGTTCCTTTGCGTGGCTGATTACGTATGATTTACACACAAGTCCACTGATATTACTAGATTGATTAAATGAGTATGAAGTTTGCTTCCCTTGATGCCTGGAATGTTGGTTTGATTCACGCCGTTTTTAGGTTTAATTCATATACTGAGTTCTTGTCCAAGGAAATTAGGTAATAGAGAATATATTAGGATTATATAACACACACATAGTGGCCAATATGTGGTGGAAAGTTTAATTGATTTTGCAATATCTTTGAAGGCTGCGTGATCACATGAGACAGCAGGATAAAGGATTCAGAAAGTGGACTATGGTGGAGATGTTTGACCAGAAGCTCTCCATAAGGCAGTTCCTAAATTTGGCTTTTAATTCTTTACAATTTTTGGGTGGTTGTTTGCTTGTTATGCTCATGGGTTGCTGAGAAATAAAAGAAAATCAACATTCGGTCATTTTAAAGTGCCTTAAGATGACTTTGCTCTGGTTTGGCACAGTATGAACAAATTCAGTTGAACATAAACGTAGTTTTGGGGAAACTCTTTCTCATTGCAGATGGTAAACAGATATAAATCCCTTCTCGTGGAGGCCTTTTAAGACTGATATTCTTACAGTATGCCACTTGATAAAAGATGAGATGGCAGTTGGAAGTATCAACAAGATAACAACTACAAAAAAAATCTTTTCACGTGTTGAATGAACGTCTTGTGAGACGAATATGAGAAGGAACAGTTCCATGATGAGAGCAGTGGGTGTGTGCTGTGTGGTGGAGGTTGGGTGGAGCCTAGGCTACCTACATCTTAAATAATGGTTGCTGGCTAACGGTCATCACAGTTGGCCATGCTTCGTCCTGCGATTCAGATGTGGTCATGGAGGCTATTTGTCCTCTTGTGCTTGGCTCAGGCGTTACTTTTGGTCCATGCTGCTGGACCGCCACCCCCAAACTGTGGTCGTACCCCTAGGTGCTGCGGAATGTAAGTTTCTTTTTATGGGATGATGGAATTTTTTTTGTCGTTATGTTAAAACTGTGTTGTGAGTTTCTTCTATGTACGTTTCAGAAAGATAACCCTTTGCATTTTTCAATCTTTCTCTCTGAAGAAAATTTTTCGTAGCCATTCCTGCGGTTCTTAGATCTGGAGGCAGGAACAGATTCTGTGTGGGTATAATGCAGCCCCTTCAGGACGTGGACTTCCGGGTCATTTTAAAATCAAAAAGGAATGAAAAGATACTGTTGAAAACTGTAAGCAGGAATGGGTTTGGAAGATGCTTAAACTTTAAGGTAGGTTCCAAAGATTTTTTTCTTGAAACTTATTTCTTTCAAGTAGTTTTAGGATTGAATCAGTTGTATCTCAAACATCGGATGGGATTTATACCTTGCAAGCATTTGGTTTTTCATCTGTTGTTATTGAAGATTCAATTTCTCACTGCTGCAGGTTCCTTCAGTGCCTCGTGATGAAGTGTGGAAGGTCAACGTAGTTATAAAGAGCTACAAATGCTACATATCACAAACCAAGAAAGTCTTGATCAAAGTCTATAAGCCGAGAACATTCATCCAAACAGATAAGCCGAAGTATCAGCCGGGAGAAACAGGTAGATATAACTGAAATATTCAGGTTACATTGGTCAGATGGTGACCCATAGGATCCTGGATTTTCCGTCCAGTCCGATATTTTCAGGTAGCTTTTTGTTAAGTTTAGATTTGTTTGCAAATCGCACTAAAACCAGACCCAAATATGAAATGTCTGGAATTTGTATTTAGCAAAACCTTTAGCATATTATTGGTACAGCCATTTAAATATTGTAGATACTGTTGGGGAGGTCACATGTAAGAGATGCTGTTGAACGGCAAAACTGAAAATGACATCCATCTCTAGAGGTAAATCAAAAATGAGGATCATTTCAGACCCAGTTCCTTTAAAACTCCTCCCTTTGGTTTAGAAAAAGAATCTTTTTCTTGTCAGGATCAGGGGGTTTCAGCATTTCAGTATCTGACCCTTCACATGGGAGGAAAATGGTTTAATTGTTCATTTCGACAAATTGTTGAAAACTGATCACCGACTTTAAAAAAAATATCATTTTCCCACCAACAGTTGTGAGAAACAAATTAGACTAAAATTGAGAAGATTTCACAAATGTGTTTTTCATGTGCTTGGCTTGTTCCTTTAAATAGTGGTATATTTATGATGTCATGACAATTTGAATGATAACTTTGAAATGTTTCCTTAGTGCATTTCAGAATATTGACGTTGAATGCTTATTTGAGAGCTCCCAAGATAAAGGTGAGCATTTGAACTTCTTCCTTTTCTTTTGGATCTAACTTTATTATGAAGTGAGCAAATATGCTTTTAGATGATCTTCAAATATCAATATTGTTCTTTGTAAAAAATTTCTCATAAGAGTAGATAATGTCAAACTGGCCAAATGCCATCACATTTCTGCTGTGTGATCCAATATGGCCGCCTACATAAACATAAAGGAAGTTCACACAGTTTCTTCTCTGTCTCAACCTGGATCATTCCACTTTTTCGACCAACATCAGAAAAACAGAAAGTAATCACTAAAAACATTTTGACAAACTCAGCTCACAGCCAGTTCAGATATAGCCTGCAAGCCAAAAAGAATATACCTAATTCCAGACCTCCTTCTCCTTTTGTTTCCTGCTGTGTGAAGCTCAAGATCATGATTGAGAAAATGATCTGACATGCCACACAAACTCCCTTTTTAAATCATAAAAAATAAACTGTATTGATTTACAGGGAAAATGTTTGAGCACCATGACTCTAGTTAGAAAGTCAGAGGCAGCTAGTAGTAATGATGTTATTCAAAAATAATCTGGACCATTTAATCCTTGTATAATCCTTATATTTATTGCACTTTAACAACACCCTTTTTTCTCTAATTTCAGTATGACCACATCGTAATCGAGGTAAGAAAATGTGTACAAACCTTTTTTCTTACTTTTTTAGAATTCAGAATGTTGAACATTTAAATTTGTTGACCGAGATTATTTTTTTTAAAAGTGAAGTCTCAGATGTGGACACATTGTACAAGTGTATAGTAACAAAAAAACTATGCCAACTCTATCTTGGGGAAACCACCCAAAAAAACTAAAAATTAATATTTTTTTACCTAATTAATGACAAAACTCATCAAACAGTTAGACTTTTAGAATAGCTTTACAATAGCATGCAGAAAAGGTCCAAGTTGCTGTATTGTTTATCCTGAAATGGGCTCTTTTTTATGATGTATGAGTTAAAAAGACAAGTTTGTCTGCACTCCTGTCATGACAAAGAAACAATCAAACTCAGCATCTTCACTTGCATTTGTAGTTTTTCCTATTTGCAGCATAAATACGTGTTCTAATTGATTTATTTTACGCAACAGGATCCGTCCCACAACAAGATTGCCCGGTGGAGGAGAACAGCTTCAAAGGGAACCATTTTGCAGCTCTCTCACTGTTTGAGCTCTGAGGCCCGCGAGGGTTTGTACAACATCATCGTGAAAACAGATAAGCACGAAGTCCGTCACAGCTTCCGTGTGCAGAGATATGGTGAGTCAGGCAATTCTTTCAACGTTCTGGACCTATCCATCCTAATGCCGTGTTGGTAGAAACCAACTTTTCTTTGTCTTGTTTTTTTTGTCTAGATTTGCCCAAATTTGAACTAAAAGTATCCGTTCCCAAAGTAGTAAGTCTGGGACAGCCACGATTTGAAGTTGTTGTATGTGCAAAGTACGTAAAAGTTCTATTTTCACAAGTAACATATAACCCTTCTAAAATATCAAATTCATACAATTTAGAAAGTGAAAAATTGTCTGTTTCTCCCTTCTTTTTTGTTTCAATAGGTACAAACATGGAAACCCTGTGCAAGGCAAAGTTAAAGTTAAGGTTTGCCGGCCTCTTATGGGCCATAATTATTGCTCCTCTGCTTTCACCCACAAAAATTACCAGGATTACAGCAGAGCTCCTCCATGCGAAGTACAATCAAAGAAGGTACTTCTGCACATTGTCCAAAGTTTGCATGTGATTCTAAATGGAGCCAAACCTTAAAAACATAAGTGATACCAGTCACTGAGACCAAAGCCTCGTAACAAAAACCGGTTAACTCGTGTAACAGATATTGTTAGATTTGTTTTCCTCCGAAAGTTTGTCCAGCGTTTTGGTGATTTCATTGAAGTGTGAATCTAAAGATGGTGCAAATTCTGTTTTGGTGTTACAGACTATATTTGTGAGGGATGTGTAGTTTGGTTAGCTATTTGATTAGTTTAGTTTAGTTTCCCTTTCAGAACACAGAGTTTTGGGTGGTAACCAATTGACTAACACACATCCAAAAATCACTTATTCAATTCAAATAAAAAGTGAGCTATCATAAGACGTTTATTCATTAAATAGAATTAATAATTTTAAAACAGAAGTCAAATGTTTAAATAAAGTTTCGTTAAAGGTGCAATCACTCATTTACTCCATGTCCTGAAATCTCCATTTGACTAAATCAGTCAGTTTTTTAACCATTCATCAGGTTTACTTTGGCTGCCTTTCCATTTGGACCTCATTTAACCTGTGAATTCCTCCATCTGTCTTTGTTGTGCTTCCTAACGTTTTTAATGTTTTCTTACCTTGCAGTCACGCCGGTCAGGCTGTACTAATTTCAGGTTCAAAATCTCAACTTTCACCAGAATTAACCCAAAAGCATTGCTTGATGAACTGGATGTCAGCGCGACCGTGGAAGAGAAAGGGACATGCAAGTTCCATTTTTCTGATTTCATCAAAATCCTGTTTTGACTGTCATAATAATATCATTGAGTATTCCGTATGTATATGCAGCACGTGAATTCAATCACTTGAGAAAACTTTTTATCTATTCAGGTATTTCATACACAAAGTTGAAGAAAATCAAGCTTTCATATGTTATTGGACGGCTGAAATTCATCCAAGTACCAGAGATTTATTCCACGGGACGGACATTTACAGTAAAGGTAAATAGCAGAAATCCGAATTGTTCTCTCTTTGCACAGGACAGTCCAAATCACGTGCACTCACTAACACAGTTTCATGTGCTCAACAGGTCAGAGCTGTTACCGGCTATGGCGGAGCGCTCGCTGACTTCCCAGTGTTTCTCTTTTTGGTCGTGAAGGACGAACAGAGGTTTTTGGGTCGCACTGTGACTAACAAAAAAGGGTTTGGCAAATTTCAATTACAACTGAGAGGAGTCTCGGGGAGAGTTGCTCTGAAAGTAAGTTAAAGTGGCTTTAAAACCCACTTCACCACCCTTTTTCTAAAGCTGTTGATTAAGTTTAGGTTGAATCTGTCTTTCCGTTCAATTTTTTTTACATCCATCACCATAAGCTCATTCATAAAGTGTATTTCTTCTTTTTTGGGGGTTTATGAAAATTAGCTGAGTGATTCAAAAAGGCTGCGTGACCCCGGATTCAAAACTCCCTTCTACAAGGGGGACACTGCAGAAATGGATGTACTCGCTCCTGGTCCAAAAGCAGCTAATTTTTTGAGAGTCAGTGCTCCTAAAAAACTCCGCTGTGGCAAAATGGAGAGAATCTGCATCCAGTACAGTATCAGAGGACGCACCGCATACCTGCCTTTGTTCTGGATTGTAAGTATCTTTCAGCTTTCCTCTAATATAACTCCCAAAGAGAATAAACTGTAGAAAAGTCGCTCTTAGGTGTTCCCAGAAATGATCTCACTTTAAGAATTCTGCAAGAAGCACATGTTTCTTCAATGTTTGAAAGAACTGACATCTCAACAGTCTAGAAAAAAAACATGTTCATCCTAATTGAACTTCAACATCCCAAATGGAGCGTATGGAAAAGTACAAATTCACCAACCTGCCTTAAATAGGAAATGCAATAGACGGACTGCTTATGCAAGAGGCTTGTTGCTCCATGACAATGCCCTGCAACTTTACAATTTAGTCATTTAATTTATGTGATTTCTTCTCACAGGTCTTAGCCAGAGGGAAAATGATTAATCAAGGATTTCGCCATGTTCCAGCAAATCAACTAGGTGTGTTATGGCTGGTTCCAATGTTCTAAGTTTAGGGAACACATAGAAGTAGTAGCCTGTAAACTAAGAAAGTGTTGCCTTTTGGCAGAAAGCATAAAACTCATTTTCTGTTCCAGTGAATAAGGGGAATAAGTGCTTTACATTGAAAGTGACTCCAAAGTTGGCACCACACGTTCGGATTGTGGCATTTTTCGGCCTGCAAAGCATGAACATGCTGGCTTACAGCGCTGAGTTCCCAACTACGAAATGCTTCAAAAATAAGGTCGGTGCGGGATGGGGACAAGTGGCACCCACTGTATATTTTAACAGTGAATTCCTTTTCTTATTTAGCCTGAACTTATATTCTAGATTTTACAGTTCAATCGCAATTTTGTCTTTTTAATTTTTTCCCAGGTTCAGCTGAAGTTTCAAGATAAAACAGTTGTTCCGGGAGAGTACACGAAAATCTGGCTGAAAGCCCACCCAGAGTCATGGTGTGGTTTGAGTATCGTCGACAAACGGAACCCAGGAAAAGCTCTGAATGCACAAAAGGTAGTGGGATTTTCAGAAAGGTTCATTCTCGGGGGAACAAAACAGCAGTTTTACCAGAGATTGTGGAGGAACAGCATAGCTTTTCTTCAAGTCAGAGAACTTTGTGTCGATTCTTTGGCTTCGCAAAAACTTCTGAGGTGTTTATGTATTCAAACAAATTGTGTTAACTTTATATTGGCACTCAGAGAAAAAGTTGTAGGTTTTGCCAAGCTGCCTGAACTCCATTGAGGAAAGCCTTCATGAATGATGGTTTCTTTGCTTTTCTTTCAGATATATCAGCAGCTGCAATTACAGAAATCCTATTTCCCAAATAAGCTGGACGATTTTGGTAAGTGCTTAGGAGTGAGACCGAGGAGAGATACTCGCTCATCTGGGTTTGCAATTCTTAATCAAGACAGAGATGATGCCTACACAGCTTTTAAGGTATGTCCGAAGTGTTTTTGTGGCTGTGTTAATGCTTTATGTGCAATGGTTCTCGCTGTGTATCTAAACTGCTCATTATTTGTTTTATATAGAATATAGGAATACAGATATTCACAAACTTGGTTATTCAAAATCCCAGATGCCTCAATTTGGGACGAATGACATACTTCAAAGGTTTGTTTTTACCGCTCATTTTTGTATAAGGTTTAAAAAACAAACGGTTATTTTTTTGCTGATTTTCTTCGTTTCCTTTCAGAACAAGACAAAGTAAAGAAGCCTAAGACAAAATATTCAAAATGGGCAAATATTGCGGGTATCGCAAAACACCCAAATCTGTGTTCTGATTCTGAACAACGGGAGCTAGTCCATAGTCCCCCACACAAGACCTGGTTATTTCAACTGGCCAAAATTGGGTGAGCTTCTTTTAAATGAAAAGAAAAAGCATTTTTTTAATAATCAGATAGATAGATAGATAGATAGATAGATAGATAGATAGATAGATAGA
>CAJRST010037777.1:19165015-19207803 GCA_907169785.1 Menidia menidia
CTGTTCTCGGGGGGGGTTGTAATATTTGTGGAAAGGGCCACGTTACACTACAAAAAAATAAATAATAATAATAATTTAATTTCCTTAATTTCCTCATTATGGTTTAGTCATACAAACTTAAGACATTTCTGTAGGCATTGATTTGACTGAAAAATAAGCTGTTAAAATGATAAGGTTGCCACTCCTCTTTCTTCTACCTGATGTTGGCAGGTGAGTTTATTAATTTATTTTTGTATTCTTTCATTTATTGGTTGACTGTTTCCTTATTGCACTTACATAAAAAAGTTTCAATTTAGCAGAGAATTGGTCATGATTTGTCAAAAACATGTTGAGGCTGACAGTAAATGAATCTCATTGTAAAACAAAACATAAACACAATGTTACTTTGTACTTTTAATTGTGTCCTGGAGACCCCGTTTAAAACGCACCAGCAGAATTATTACACAAAAAATAAAAGGCTCGTGCTGATAAATGACAAATAGGCGCTCACTGCTTCCTTCTCCGGTCGTTTCACAGTGATCCACAGAGACCTGCGTTGGTCAGTAATGGACGATAGCGTTTGAGCTCTCGCACAAGTCCCCCCACAATCCGCCACCTTGAATGATGCCACTCCCACACCTGTCCTCAAGACCACGCATCAACAAAGTCACATGAATGACGTTAGCGGTAAGTTTGTCACCTAGAAATCTATCTAGGTAAGCTTTGCTCATCTGCATTTTGTCATTATTTGGAACTTCAGACATGGGGACTTGATTTGTGATTATTTTCTGTATTTGAGAGAAGCCATACTGACGTCATATGTGTTTGTTTTGTAAAATGACCTCCAGCAATCTGGAGAACCAACCTTTTCATTTGGTCTGCACATTTAAAGTGAGGGGATTGCATTGCAAGGCTGAGCTCTGTGCCTTGTGTTACAGAACCTGTAAGCTGTAGGCAGTACTCTAAACTCAACTCAACTCAAACTTTTTTATAAACTTTTACTTATTTATAAAGCACATTTAAAACAACCGGGGTTGACCAAAGTGCTGTACAGATATCACAGTTGCAGGAAATAAGGTAAAAAACTAAAAAGCTAAAATACATAAACACAATGCTATAAATAGAATGAAAATAAAATAGAATAAAATAAGTTCAAATTTAAATGAAAATGTCCACTTAGACTTGATTAAGGGAGAAGAAGTGTGTTTTTAGGGAGGATTTAAAAACCTCAAAAGATCCTACAGATCAAATGTTCCAGGGCAGGTTATTTGGGCAGTTTGATCTAGTCTTTTTTTTCGTAGATATTGTATGATTGATATAAGGTTGTCTCTTTGTAAGGTGTGTGCAACAAAATGTATGCTTGTGTAATGTTTTTCACTTATAATATTTAATCACATATTTTCTTTGTACATGTTAGGATGAAAAGATGTAAGGAATAGGAGCTAAATCTCACTTTATGTGAAGTGGGATCACAGGATAGTGGCTTAGCTGACAGCTAATATCCCAAAGCCTACATAACATATAACAGAGGCCATGTTTGTAGTTCTTTCAATCCAGAAGCTAATGTGGTACGTTCTGGTATATTAGAGAAACAACTAACCCTAAGGTTTGGAAATCCATGCCCAAAAACGTCAGAAATATTTGTCCTTTCACATCTTTCTATCATGCTGGGATATGGAGGAGGGTTTAGCTGGTTTTGACCTCCTTAACGAGATAAATATTAAAAGGACTTCACAAATATGCCTGTCCTGCCAGTCACCTCTTGCCCAATGCAAAATATGCCGCATAAGGATACTGCACTGCCTAGTTCATCTCTCCAGAACTGTGAAGAGCAGGGCAGTCTTGGTAGACAGCTGCACATGGATTTTAACTGCTGGGGCAGAAATTCTATCAGGTCATTTCAGGACTCAGTCCCTGCAGAGGTGACTTCATTCCAGCGAATCAGTGAATCTTAAGTGACAAAGCAATCCCCCCCCCCCACAGCAGACGGGGAAGCCCTTTCATGGAGGGTTTGCATTTATTGATAAGGCTTATTAAGGCTGGACAAAAGCTCTAATGTGCACCGCATACATCATGGAGGGGGGCTTGAGATCCCCATGCTGGGATTTTGGGAGATAGCGTCCATCAAGGCAATACATATAGTAAGAGTGAAGACTCAAGCAGCAGATTTGGCTTCAACCTGGGGGAATAGAGGTTAAACCCAAACCAAAACACTGTCATAGACTCAGACACACAATCAAAACGAAAGAATCAGGACATCCAGGCACCGTTCTGCTCACTCTGAGGCTCACAGGGGGCGCATCCTCCCAGGTGCCCAGCCTCTAGGAGGCACCAGCCAGTTCCCTCTCCTAGTGCTTCTACCCCTGGGCTGGATACAGACCACACCAGGCCCACCAGATGTAAAGCCCACTAGATATAAAGCCCTACGCTGAGTGAATGTGTGTGTCATGTTGAGGGATCTGAGGTGCAACTGACGATCATGTTTTGTGTTTTTGTTAATTTGTGACCATGTTTAATGAATGGAAAATGATGCTAATTACAATAACATTGTTTTAGGAATTAAGAGAGATTAGCATAGTCACTGCTGTTTCACTCAAATAAACAAATCAGAACTTCTACTTAAGCTTATTTTGCAAATCAATTATTGTAGATGACCAATAGCCTTTCCAGGCAACATTTTATTCTCATTGAGACTTTTCAGTTTTTTTTGCTGACGTGTGCCTTTGATGAAAAAATGTACACTCTGTTGTAAAAATGGATACTCAGCCTGATAAAAGAAGCACGGGTATCATAAAAGATGAACTGACTTTCGCCCTTGCTTGTTCTCCAGTGCCATGCGGTAAAAGTCCTCTGGTCTGACGCTGTAAGAGTTCACAAGGCTGGCCGGCTGAAGGAGAAGCAGCATTTGTCTTTTCTGCAGTCATCTGTCAACCAGCTATACCAGCCACCCAGAAGTAAGAAGTGAAATCTGTCCTTCATTTTTTGTATTTGATTCATTCATTCATTTAGGAACTAAAATAAAATAGTTTATTTTGAGAATTAAGTAGAAGTAAAAAATGTTGAAGTGAATATTTTTAAGCAAGCACTTCCTAACTGGAAGTGCTGGTGCACTGACTGACTTTTTCTGTAGTATTAAGCCAAACGGACTGATTTATAATCTCAAAAGAAAAATGATTTTTCTGACTAAAGCAGTTATTTTTGTTAAATAAGATATTCTACCAGCATACTTTTAATTTTCTCATATAATCTTTTTTATATTTCTGCAAAAAACATCTATCTATCTGTTCATTTTCTACATCTGCTTAATCCAGTTCAGAGTCATCAGTCAAGGGAAGGGGTGCAGCTTGGACAGGTTTCCATTCAGTTGCTCTACCGGACTATTATTGTAAAACATATGATCGTCTTATCGAAACATAGTTTTCAGTTTGGTCAAAGAAGCTTTGCCATTCTGTGTTTTAAAAATGTAATAAAGTATTAAAAAATTAGTATTAAAAAATAAGAAAAAACTTTTTGTTTCTCCTCTTTAGGAACATTGGAAAAAAATATACTGATGCAATATGATCAAATTAAAACTTAATTTAAGAGAATGCTGTCACAGCGGTCATTTGGGGATGCATTAATAATTACTAACAAGACTGGGAGGATTTGTCCAAAATGAATTTCTGAGATCCAGTCGAACCAGCACTGACGTAAGCCCTCTATCAGAGGCTCAGAGGAGGTCTTAGGCAGGATTCACCAGAGCTGTGCTCTGAATCCTGACCTAAGGTTATCTCTGTGGAAATGACTACAAAGCTGAGCTGCAACTTTTTTTTTTCTGTCAAGAAGCTGTAACCTAACTTGAAAGGGAGATTTATTATAGGCTGATGATTAGCCACCACTCCTGGATCAAGAGCTCTTTGGTTGTTCTGTCAACAAAGACGGATTGATTGAATCCAAAAGGGAGGTGTGGAGCTGGAATATCTTCTCAAATATTCTGGTCGGGATCCAGTGTAAAATGTAGTTGGTGGTTTAGAAGAAGCTATTGTTGTTGGATCAGAGAGATGGACTGGACAGAAAAACAGTCTGAATACAAAGTTTCCTGAGATGATTCTAAATCTGCACCAAATTAGTTGGTGAAGAAGCTCATGAAGTCATCGTTGCTGAGATTTAGAAAAAGACATGGTTCTGAACAGCTCTGTTAGTCTGGATAGAGTATAGAAAAGAAAACTTTTTTTCTGTTTTTTCTATCAGTGTTGTTTCTGTTTTTTTCTGGGACTTTCTTGTGTAATAGTAGGTTTAGGGCTAGGTGACTTTTAAGTATTTTCAGACTATTTGTCACTCCCTTAATTTGGTGGAAAAGCATATTATTCCCAGCTTTACTGTAGTCTGTTTTTTGCTGAAACTACTACACTTCGATGGTTAAACCTGTGCATTCAGACTTGCAATCCCCTCCGCTCCTCCAGAGAAGACTGCTCAGTGGGAAAAGTCATGGAACTGCCAGAGGACAAGAATGGCCGTTCCTTTGTGGAGGTGATGAGTGAAAAGTACAGCCCAGAAAACTTTCCATACCGCAGAGGGCCTGGTATGGGGGTGGTGGTGGTGCCTACTGCAGGTGTCCAAGGTTCCCCCATGAAAGGTAAGTTGGAGAGGAAGGACAGTTGGCTGTGTATCCCTCAGATAGGTTTGAGTATCTTAGAATTAGAATATGTAAATATAAGATGACTCAGAAAATGAATGAGATCAGATTAAGGCCAGGTCTTGATACAATTCAGCCCTTTGGTGCTGGCAGAGAGTGCCACCTGTCCATGATTTCTGGTCTCAACATCACCACCAAGTGCAGTGACGTCAGATTTGGGTCATTTAACATCAGCTCTCTGACGGGGAGGGGCAGCTGCTCCAGGACCTCAATCGGAACCGCAGCTATGATTTTCTGTGCCTCGCAGGAACTTTGTCAACATCCTGATGACTTCTCCTGGCTAAACGAGTCATGTCCGCCTGGGTCAAATCTGCTGCATAAACACCTAAACACCTATACTAAAAAACCCACAACTTCAATAACCTTTGTCTGTTTATCCCCAATAGTACCTGAAAAAACCATTGTATTACAGCATCTAGAATAACCACCTATATAAACAGTTCCAATCTGGTTCCCCCCCTTGCCACAACACAGTAACTGCCCTCCTAAAATTCTCCAATGACTTCCTGATGACCACATACAGTCTATTCAGTTAAAATCGGCCAGATCCCAGCTATCGTCACTCTTCTCTGGTGGTCCCCAGGGCTCTGTCTTAGGCCCAATCTTTTTCCTAATTTACCTCCTCACTCACTGTAAATTCAGCATTCGTTCCAGTGTTCAGCTGATGATACCCAGCTCTGCGTGTCCACCAAACCATCTTTGACCTCCCCACCCACTTCCAATCCATCCTCCCAAATCGTTCCATTTTCACCCTCGCTATCTAAAACCCATTTGTGTCTCCATCCACTCAATTAAAGAGACAGGTTGCCTCAAAAGAGACTCGTCCCTCTCTCCTGCCACCGCTGCAATCCTGGTCCATCTCGCTATGACTACTGCAATTTTCTCCTATTTGGTCCACTTATAAACTCCAGCTGGACCTGGAACGCTGCTGCTCAGGTCATCTCCATCTCCAGAACACCCACATTTCACCTGGGCTTCAACAGTTCCCATTCAGATATTGTCCGGAATTCAAAAGTTTTCTTTGTATAAAAGCTACATATTGAAGGTTATGGCCATCCATCGCCTCACTCCTTCTCATCTGTTGGATGTCCTTCACATTGACACTCCTGGTCTCTTAAGTCAGATTGAGCAGCCTTTTGGTGCCTCCTGCTCATCGGACCACCATAGGATTCAGGTCCCCTGCCTCTGGAACACCCTCCCTCCTGACATCAGAAACACCAGCACTGTCTCACTGTTCAAATTCAGAAAGAAAACTCATTTGTTCAAACAAGCATTTTTACCTTGATAAAGCACCATGGTCCTTTTATTTGTATTTGCTGTGCAGATTAGGCATATAAATGCAAAGGTGAATCACTTCTCTCCTCAGTTTCTGAAAAACTGACACTACGGTGACTCAGAATTGCCTGTATAGATATTGCATTGATAGCTTAAATCAATGTAACCATAATAGCATTGATCTTAAATATTTACATAATGATTTAGTCTGGGATTGTTTGCTTTTCACCCATTTCATGGTTATAGCATCAATACACACAGCCTACCCTATGGTTGATTCATCCTTCCACATCCCTCATTTGTTCTTGTCCGTCTTTACTTGTAGATCGTCTGAATCTGCCTAGTGTGTTGGTGTTGAATTGCAGTGGAATCAGCAGGGCAGGAGAGCAGGCTGAGATTGCTGCATTCTGCTCTCATGTCATGGAACTGGACCTCTCCCATAACAATCTGCAGGACTGGCATGAGGTGAAGTGTCGGCATACTCTGCAGTTTTCATGGGAACAACAATTGCCATAAAACCACACATGTAACAATGACCTAACTCAGCTAAGTATCTGTACCTTGATTATCAGGAACACACAGTGTTATGAGGACTCAGTCGTAAAGCTATGCACATTTAAGGCTGTTGTGTAGTCTTTGATCAAAAGCATCTGGCTGCTTCAGGAAATTACTCGGCGTTATTAAATTGGAAGTAGAACAAAGTGGACTCCATATAATTAGCACACAGACCTTCTCCAAAAAAATGTAAACAGCTGTTTACATTATCGTCTGATTTCATGAAAAAGGTAACATTTTAAATGACAGGTTAAAGTCTATAGATTCACTGTCGGCCATAAAAAGCAGTCTAGCTTGCTGAATAAATTAAGCCTTTGGCTACAGTGGTTAAGGAAAAAAAAATGACAGCATGTACTTTTTTCTTTTTCTTTTTTTTTAGATCAGAAAAATCATTTCTAACATCCCCAACCTGGAGTTCCTCAACCTGAGCTCTAACCCGCTGGCAGGAACGACTCTAGAGCCAGAGTGCGCTGAAGCCTTTTCCCGGGTGCGACGCCTTGTCCTCAACAACACTCAAATATCCTGGGACACCGTACTGCAACTGACTCAACAGATTCCTGAGTAAGAGAGGTTACACAAGAGCAAGCCTTTCAGACATAAGAGGAATACATGAATTTACTTATAAAAAAGATGTGAATCCATTGAGAACCACTCTTTAAAAAAAATGTTCCTACACAGTCCACAGAAGGACGAGAAAAGTAAGTTTTCTTCAGGATCTGCTCTGCTGTCTATGTGTCGTCCTGAAGGCTGGAGGAATTGTTTCTGTGCCTTAATGAGTACAGTAGTGTGAGTGCCTCCAGTGTGGCCTGTCCCACTCTCCGCCTGCTACACATCAATGATAACAACCTTCATGAGTGGGCCGAAGTGCGCAAGTTTGGTCCCATGTTCCCCGGCCTGGACACTCTGGTTATGGCCAACAACAACTTGGCTTCCATTGAGGACAGCAAAGAAATTCTCCAACGCCTCTTCCCCAACCTTCGCAGCATCAACCTGAACAACTCAGGTCAGAGTTGCTTTTAGATTCAGTTCAGTGCTATTTGATTTATATAGCGCCAAATCACAACACATCTCATCCCCGGGCACAATAATACAATCCAAATCAAAACTAATTAGAATCTGATTAATTGTAATACAGTCGCAGTCCAGTTAATTCCAGTTCCAAATAAGTACAATTCACACACAGCCAATTAAAAACCTTTCTAGCCAAAGGCACCAACACAGTGTACGGAATGCTCATTATGATCCAGTCCGCTTTCCTAAGCATGCAGAAGGCTGTAAGATTTTTTTTTTTACTTTATAAAAAGAAGAAACCTCTCTCAGGGCTTTAGATGTGATGAACACAACTTTGAGTTATACTCTGAATTTAACATGGAGCCAAAGGCTTCACAAAGTTAAGTAAAAACTTCACAAAGTTAAACTTTGTGGTTTAACATAAACCCATCCCCCATTTTGTTTTAACGCAGTTTACCGATCGCCTACGGTAGTAAATCTGTTAAATATCAGCGGTCCAAAAGGACTTATCATTCACTTCAACTCTTGTCCTAATTTAACATCATCACTTAAACCATCTTTGATTATTTGATTAGCATAAAAGCTTAACATTGCATACGGTAACATTTCCAAACATAACTTTTTGTGTGTGTTGTCAGGTCTCAACCGATGGGAAGACATCGAAAAGCTCAATTTCTTCCCCAAGCTGGAGGAGGTCCGACTGCTGGGCATCCCCTTACTGCAGACCTACACCAACGCCGAGCGCCGCAGCCTCATGATAGCACAGTGAGTAACATCTGTGGGAAACGGCTCCCTTCATAATCAGTGAAGATAAACTTCGCAAATACCTTAAACATCTGCAGCAGGAGTGTATCAAATGTGAGTGCTTCCTCCCAGGCTTCCCTCCGTATCAGTGCTAAATGGCAGCACTGTGACTGTTTGTGAACGAGAAGATGCAGAGAGGTTCTTCATCCGTTACCACTTAGACTACCCAGAGGAGGCGCTTCCATGCAGGTACATTACACATTTGTGTGTAACTAAGGTGGTATAGTGTCTGTTTTTGTGCATGTGTAAATATCAGTGGGCTGTTTTACAAGACCAAAAACACTGCTTCTTTTTCAAGTTCTTCTTTTTTTTTCCTCCCCAGGTATCATTCCCTTGTAACCAAGTATGGAAAGCTGGAGCCACTTGCTGAGATCAACCTTAAACCTCGCTACCGGGCCCAGGTGGAGGTACACTGTGAGGAGAAAGTAGAGCAGGTTAGTTTAAAGGTTAACAAAACCTCTGCCGACGATGACTTCCAAATGCACAATCACCCTGGAGGTCTCCTGTGTAAAAAGCTTGTTATTTTTTAATCCAATTAAAATTTGAAATCAAAGTCAGATGAGTTCCAACTGTCCAAAAGGAGCTCTTTACACTTCAGCCCACTCTTCCTGGAACCTGCTGAACTCTGCCTTAAAATCAAGACAACACAATGGTCCAGACATTATGACCTGTACGGCAGATAATTAGAATGTTTAAATCTTTAGATCTATTACAGCTCGTACAAAACTATTCTACTGACAAACAACAGAAAGAGAGTTCAACTTACAAGGAAAATATCTGCACTGGCTTCCTCTGGCAGATTAATTTCAATTCATTGTGTTTAAAAGATCTGAAAAAGTTTTATTTCAAAGTATTTATCTGATTTGCTCATGGTCTTTTAGGGACCTCAGGTCATCAGGTACTGCTCTCATATTTATACCAAAAGTCGGGACTAAAACCTGGAAAAGCATCTTTTAGTTTTTTATCATTGTGGTAAATTGTATTTCTATATATTCATTATTTCAATTAACTTTCCATTGAAATAAGCATTTAAAACAATGACAGCAATAGAAAAGATTCAAAGGAAAACATATTAAAGGAATATAAAGTCAAAATAAGGTGTGTACTGTACAGCAGATGAGTGAACAAAGACTCACAAGTACAAACACAAAAATGAGGCTACAGCCACTTGAGATAGTTTGCCCATGTGAGATTGTAAAGGGCACATTCTTAGCTGATAGGAGGTGACCAACCTAGTGTGGGGGTGGTATGTATAAATAATAGAAGAAATATAAGGTCGCTGCTTCCCAAGAGCCCATGCTTCCTGTCACTGGTTCTGTCGAATTCTAGTAAAAGTACAAATCTTTGTTCAAGCTAAATTAATGCTCGACTGCCTAAAATTGAGAGATGTGCTTTTTTTCCCTTTCCCCTGGGTTTGTACACACCCCTCTGATTTCAAAGAGGTTTTTTTATAGTTAAGAGGGAAAAACATGAGCATCAACTGATAAACCGAACAATCAGATGATAATGCTCAAGGGTTTAGCCACACGTCGACTCAGTCACACATTTTTGTGACCTCCATTTGATAAGTCACACTAATAGCTTGCGTCGCTGGAAATAATTTAAATACCAGCTAAATAAGTTACAACTAGTAAGGTACATGCTACAAGGCGTTTGAGTCAGGCAGGCTCCTGTTATAATGTTTCCCACAGAGATCGTATCATAACAACGCTGTTCAAATCATCCAGTGTCAGTGGTTTTTTGGATATGCTTAAAATCAAAGCACGTGGAGACATTTAAAATCAGTCCTGAACTTATTGCTGGACTTGTGTTTCTGCTCTGTACTTCAGCTGAGTATCCGTTTGGACCAAACAGTAGCCGAGCTGAAGAAAAAGTTGAAAACTGTCGTCCAACTTTCCACGAACAGCATGAGGCTGTACTACATTGACAAGTGCAGCGCCTTCGGACCGGAGGAAATGAAGTACAACACCCGCGTCCTCCACTCCTACAGCATCCAAGACGGTGATGAACTACTGGTTGTACCCAAGATCAAGTGAAGCGCTGGAATCTAGCAATCTGAAAACAAAGCGAATGGATAGATTTTTGTTAAATGGTTAAGTTATACTGAAAAATAATCGGAAAACACACATGTAACATAAACAGCATCCCACTTTTTGGACTAGAGGAAGACAGTAAAATGCGTAAAATACAAGAGGCACCGGAAAGGTGGAGAGCAGATCTCAGTGGGCTGCTAGATGGCTCTGAAAGACACAAATATTTGATCAGATTTGTTGAAGGGAAGCCACTGGAGTAAGCGGGCAAACCTGCCAGACGGTGGAACAGGCTGCGAAGGGAAACTTAAAGTCAGGTCGCAGCATCAGTGAAGGGAAATTTTTGCTGTACCAGCAAAACTTTGCTGCTGTTTTAAGTTCACGGCATGTATGATAGCACCTCCATAGGCCAGTAGCCAACATCTGCTTACCCACCTGTTGCCAGAATTGTGCTAACTAATAACTGTGGTTTGCTGACTATGTAAGATGGATTGCGGATCTTCTATGCACTTTGGCACAATATCAGGAAGTGCACAAGGTTGCAGGAGGAAAACGCCCTAAACACAGCTCCATGCAGGATTGGTTATTAAAATTCACAAACAATTTTTGTATGAGATGATTTTATTACGAGGTTGTTTCTTTGGCCTGTTTCAGTGTATAAAAACCAAGGTTAGATAATATCACATTTGGGGGGGGATACTTTGAAAAGCAGGAAAACCTTTTAAATAGCATACAGTAATTAAATCATTCAAATTGAAGTCCTGAGATCTGGAATCTTCTAAGAATGGTTCTAAATTTCCGTCAATCATATTGAAAAATGACTGGTATGCAAATATTTTGAGTGAAAGCAAAGGCCAATCTTCCACATTGAGATTGTGTAACTTGCATAATAGACCATGACTGACTCCCATATTAATCACAATTCATGCTTGTATGCTCGCTTCCTTCGAGATTCAAAGTAACATAAGAATATTTCTCAGCTGGAGATGGATGTCAAAGAAAAGTTGATTACTGAGAGGGCTAACTTATTCCACAAGTAAACAAAATGTTTTCAGAAAGCGGATTATCAGAAACTGTAAAGATGAAGTAAGACTGAAGGAGTTGAATTTGCGTTTGTGTTCTCTCCCAGACTTGTCGCTCATGAGAAAGCACAGCTGTGTGCACTGGTAGTCGGTCACAAATGCCCCAAAGAGAGCCCCACAAAGCTGTCAGTCTGTTATGCCCCCTGTTCACTTCTTTGTGGTGAAAGATTTAACACATAAAAAAGCACTTGGCACGACACCAAAAAACAGTCTCTTAGTGCAAGGCATTTACAGAGCATTTTCATCAACTAAGAGAATTGATCATGGCAGTTATTTTCCAATAGTTTTAATTGTTTTTAGGCACCTTAAAATGTGTTCTGCATACCTTTTTTGACAGTTTGTTTATATCTTTAAAGGGCATTGCCCATGATCCACAAACACATGTCTTCATTAGTAGTGTTAATCTGTACTTTTGATCTGCTCTCTTTACAGTGAACTATTCCCTAATGTTAGTATTTCATCTGCTGTTATTTAGTCAGTGTATTCGAGACAAAGATACTGTCACTAAAGAATTATTATTATTACTTTCATATCTGACTGTAGGAGAGCTGATGCTAGATATTTGGCTCTTTTGGATTTTTCCTATGGGAAAAACAGTTTATATTTCCAGCCACAAAGTTACACGATGACAAACAAAAACAAACAAAAGTCTATTTCAGTAGAAGCTCCAGTTTATCATCTGCACACGGAACACTCAGCTTATTGTGCACATGATCTCTTAGGAATGAAATATTCTTGCAATTACATACTTGAGATAATCAAAAGGTCTAAATTATGATTTACCAATTTTTTATTCTATTTAACTTCTAATATACTTGACAACATAATGCAGAACATATTAAGGCACATCCATGTAAAATAGGGTACGCTCTCTCAGACTTCTAAGGCTTTCTGTATCAGGACAAATCATTCAAAACTAGTAAAAAATATATCAAACTATTATCAGTACTGAAATATAAAATTACTAGATTGTTATTGAATTATTGTATTTATTAAATGGACATTAACAGTAGATCATGTCAGCTAGCAGAACCTCTAGCAGGGAGTTCAGGAAGTGGTTTCAGAGTGATGTTATCAGTCTCTCTCATGGCCAGTGGAGGATTCTGTCCCTCTCCTCTTTCCAATGTTCTCCAGCTCATTGTTTGCAGCTATGGTTTGTGCACAGCTCTCTAAAGCCCCCCCCACACACACACAGTATTCATTGGGCTGAGTTCTGGACTCTGACGGACCATTCAAATCCTCGATTCTTTTTGCAAACTTCCTGCTGTAGATCTGCTGCTGTGTTTGGATCTTTGTCCTGTCGGTGAGCCCGTTTCAGCCTGGGCTTTTCTAAATGGCTTTTCTTTTCACCTGTGGGACAGATGGCCTAACATCTGACTCTGAATGTTTTAGCATCCAGAGGAGTTCACCGTGGTCTCGGCGACCGCAAACAAGCCATACGTGTGTTCACTCGTGACCTTTAACCTTTAACGGAGGCCTGTCCTGAATGTTTTTCACTTGTCAATTATCTTTTAGTTCTGCAGAGTCATAGACGCCTCATAATGTGTCCTAGAATAATTGCCCATAGCAATTGGCTCTTAAGATAATTAAGATCTTTCCCCCTCTCTGTCTGAATGTTTTCAGCAGCAGTCTGCTAAAACCTTCTGCTTTAGTAGAGATACTTACACTTATTGATAGTGGACTTTGTCATTCAAATCTCCAATATTCTGGGTTGGGATTTTTCAATGAATGATGGCACAGAGTCATATGTCATGTATCTTTTTTTAATTGAAGTGAATGTATTTTCTTTGTAAAATGCTTGTGATCATTCGCAGATTGGTGGGACAGTGTTGGATAGGATTTAAAAGAGCTAAAAGCCTATTCTCCCATTCTATCACAATTGTACTCAGTGACTGTTGGTGTAGCATGAACCATAGCCATAGCGCTCAGCAAAAACAAGCTCACACTAAAGCAGTGACGTCTGGACTCATGTATCGAGAGGAGGTGTCTGTATTTATCAACTGGCATTTATCCAGAGGCAGAACTGTTATATTTGGTTTTATTTTATATATTTTTTTGTTACATTTCGCAATTAATGATATGCATGCTAGATATTTATTCATTTGTCTAT
Source organism: Menidia menidia (assembly GCA_907169785.1). Lineage (NCBI taxonomy): Eukaryota > Metazoa > Chordata > Actinopteri > Atheriniformes > Atherinopsidae > Menidia > Menidia menidia. The sequence continues at coordinate 19,178,537 of CAJRST010037777.1, forward strand.
TATTTTTTCACGATGTCCACGTTGAGAGTTGTCAATATGCCGACTTTGCTGCTTATTGCATCAGATCTTATAGCACATAAAGCCCCTATAACAGATTCAAAATTACCACAGTCTTTTTGATATATGGTGGCATTTCTGTAGTTTAATTATATTGTATTCTTTTTTAATATATAGTGGCTATTCTTTAATACTTGGGATGTTTCATTACTGTGAAAGAGTAAACAGTAAAATAATATCCTGCAGAATTAGACTACGAGGCTTAGAAGCACATTTTATTTATTGCTGAGCTGCTCTACAGGGCTTCATCCATCATAGATTTCAAAGCTTTCAAAGCATTTTTCCTCAGTTGCCAAGAATTGGGACGGAAGAGTGATTGCTGCACGTAGTCCAATCGGCATGAAATGGTTAGTTTAGCCCAGTATAAAATACAGGAGGTGGTGAGCCTCGCTCTGTCCACATAGATCGATTCTACCTGCAATCAACTGTTAAAAGTTCTAACAGTTACCAGTTACTGCCCAGCATAATATCTACTATGTAATAGCATATCTGATAAAGTATCACCTGCCACACACTGCAGCTCTAAAGCCTTTGATAGTTGTGTTAGCCGTAAGCACTCACAAGATTTTGCCATGTCTGAAAACGCTGGAATATATCACTTGGACATGGCAGCAAAGTGTTAGTGAAAGCAATTTCTCATGTATTCTTCCCTGAGAGGATAGCTTGCTCCATTTCCTATCGACACTCTTTAAGCCTCTGTGCTTTACCGAAGGGTGTCAAATACAATGATGCTGTAATGCTAAGTGTGGGAAGTTTCTTTAAACAACACTGTTCTGTTCAAACCCGGAATTCTTGCTAGTTTTCATTCAATTAAAGCTCTATATCTTAAATGAATAGTTCTCAGAACACGATGCTCTACATCAGAGAATCTTATAAAAAACTAAATCCATATTTGCTTTTCTGAATACATAAAAAATACTTGTCTGATCTACAAGAGCTCATCGGGGTGTCTCTTATTGTAAATTTGAGTTGATTAAATGTGCAGTGTCTCCACATCTACTTCGTCTTACACACCAGTATTTAAGCTAAGCACTTCACCTAACTGTATGTAACACAGAACTGCTCTTAACCGGCGATGTTTGAAGAGTAATGTTGTTTACGAGGAATCTGTATTAAGTCTTCAAAAGATCAGGGGTCATCGTTCTTGTGTTGGTGTATGTATGCGAAGAAAGATGCGTCATCAAATGATAATAAATGGCAGTCTCCCTCCTCAGTTGTCTGACCATGTTTCATTTACAGCTACAACGTATTGACCACGTCACAAGTCTCTGATGTGATCCTGATAAGTCTCTGACACTTTCTCTTTATTTATTTTTAAATACAGAGAAATAATTAGAACTTAGAAATTTTGCATATAGTCTCTTCCGCTTTGGTTTACCTGTCACAGTCTATCTAAGTTTGTATCATCATTATTATAAATACACCTTGTCTTCTTTAGTTTTTCAAGCAGTGAATGTTTGTCTTTATAATCGTTTGTGTTTATACCTTTATTTTTCAAACAGAAGTTGTAGGATGTAACCAGAAAGTGCCATCATCCATACAGTCAGTAACTGCTGCATCAATCTGTGAAGACTGAAATTCGGATTAGAACTCCCAGAGGAGCTTGGTACCTATTGCAACATTCTGTGGCCACTTTAAGAGAGGCTCACACACACACAAAATCTGTCTTCCACTTTGAGTTTACAGGGAGAATTTGAGCTGTCAGCCACTGTTTGAAATATGATTTAAAATATTAAATTAACTTTGGCTTAGTTTGAATGAGCATCTTATATTTAAATGATCAAGTTAAAGGAAGCAACCTCGAATTAAATGATTAGCTTTTTTATTTGTGCTCCTAATTAATGACAATTAATAGCAATACAAAACGACTAAAATATCAGCAAGCAGGAAATAGACTCAAGTTTGGAACGTGAACTTATTGAAAGTCTCGCGTTGTCGATGCAAGCAAAAAGCCTCCTCTCCCTAGCATTTGGATGGAATTGTAAAGTCTGTACTATTTAACTGCGATATCACTGTTGTAAGATATATTTTTACGTTTGAATAATGCATTCGCACGTTTGATCATAAATGTTTTCGCGTTTGTACAATATCACGTTTGTACGATGTATCATCACGTTAGAACGTGACAGTGTTCATGAATGTATTTTCTGTCAATGACAGCAAATCCCTGTTTACGTTCGTCACCATGGTGACGGCGGGGAGGGCGGTTCGCGTCTGTGGCTGCTGAGGTTTCAGTCAGGTTTCAACCAATCAGAGAGTCGTTATGTAGCAGTGCTGACGTCACCGTTAAAGCGAAACGGACCGTTACTCGGGTGCCCAAAACTCTACAACTGCAAGCGACAGAAGACCCGGCTAAAACCCCAACGTGCCGCTTAATTAAAGCTCCAGTTCTGTCACGGTCTGGTCAACGTCACTGTTCACGCTTCCGAGCATTTTTTAAATGATGGTGCTCGGAGACGCGCTGCCCTGCTAGAAGGGGCACTTTGTGGGGGGCGTTTCGCCGGACAGGGATGATCTCCAGCAGCGGGGTGAGTGAATGCAGTACGTACGACACCATAACCGATGCGGCCGGGGGCCGCTCCGTAGCACGGGCCACGTCCCGGACGCATCCACACACCGGCCTCCTCACGACGAAAAAGGGAATAACTAATCACCCTGCCGTGACGGAAACTGCCTCAGGAGTGTCACAGGAAAGACACCGGGATTTTGCACGTTTGACTGTTTTAACTCGGGGATTTCGAGCCCGTGTGGCACCGCGCGAGCAGTAAAGACGAGAACAAGTCCACAAAGTCTGAATGTGGTCGGTTTGAGTCGGACTGTGCCACGGGGGACCGTGTCGGGTCCCCTGTGTGACCAGAGGAAGAAGTGTTTGCTCAGGAGCTGCTCCCAGCCCCGTCGTTGCGCGCAGTTTGGCGCGAGGCACCTCTACTGGCAGCTGCCGTAAATTGACCAACGCCGGTGCCCCACTGACCATCATTATTGTTAACATAAGTATTAACTTTGTGCCCCCCCCCCTCCCCGCCCCTCGGTGGCGTTGTGTCCCCGTCGTTTCCGCCCCCCCTTGCACGAGCCTGCCCCTCCGCCGTTGCCAAGCAACGGCGCCAGTGGCCCAAACGCCGCTCGAACGGGGTCGCGGGGACGTTTTTAAGTTTGTGTTTCAAAACACGCCGCCGTGTTCGTATCACGTCAGTGAGCTGGAAACCACGTTGACGTCACGCTCCGTCTCGCGCCCCCGGTAAACCATCTCCTCCCGGCGGCATGTAACGTTACCCCCCGGGCGCCCGGAGCCCGGGCCGCCCGCGGGGCCGCCGACTTTTTTCCATTGTTCGTCAAACAAACGGGAACTGTTTTTCACTGTGCTGGAAGGTACTCTTTTGCCTTTGGACGCACATATTACGCCTCACCTATTGTCACGCTACCATAAACGTGTATCAACAGATACATTAGAGGGAGAAAAACCTAATAAAAATGACAATATGTCACGTGACTTGCTCTTAAATCTCTTCTTAAAGAGAAACTTTTTTTGTTTTAGCCCAGTAAAACCCCACAGATGTGGTGTCCTGTACATCTTTGGGGTCAAGCCCCCCCTCACACACACACACACACACACACACACACCACAAGTTGATGGCATTGGAAGCGGTTTGCCTCCCTGCTGGAGTGAACTTGATGCTTACCCAGCTCGGCTTATAAAAAGCTTTAATACTAGTCCTTTTAGAGCAAACTGGAATGTCAGGGAGGGCTGAGGGACCTGCAGAGGTCATGGGCGTCTGCTATATTTACCGGCTCTGTAACTTGATCCCTGGCATTCTGGATGGCTGTGTTCATCCTATCCTCTCGCTCTCTGGGTCCACAGTGTCCCAAGTAGCACCCCGATTGCTTTCTGTCTGTTGACTGGGCCGCTCAGAACAACAAGGGTGAGCCTCTTAAAACCCCAAATTTAACTCACCTTTATTCCTCCCTTTTGTGTGCTTGTGTGTGTGTGTGTTTTGCTTTAGGTACATGCTTGACACGCTGCTTTTTTTTTTGAAAGAACATCTTCCCACAGGGACCAGGATAGAGGATGACAACACCATTTCAGAAAGTTCTGTCAATTTGACACTTAAGAGTAGCTTCAGTATACGTGTCTTTATTTCTCATTAAGAATATTCAGTAATAAAAAAAAGCAGAAGCAGCTTTCTGTGAGGGTAATGAAAGTGACGCTGTTAAAGGGATGCTTTCAGATGAGTCACTGTTTAAAAGAGTGAATTGTCGGACATGACATCCACAGGTGTGGATGTCTCCTGTGTGTTTGCCTCACGCTGGACCTGCCGTCTGGTTCAGCGAAGCAGCACAAAACAGATCACTTTATGGGCTTAGAGCCGTTTGATGGATCTCCTGTGGTGTGTTTACTGTTAATAACAAAGACCTGGTGTCAGGAGGGCGCTCATTTAATATACGTGTGTCGCTCTGTGTCAGATAGCCATCGGTCTACAGAAAATGAAAGTCTTTTTACGTTTGCCGCTGTATTGTGTTGTTCTTTGTGTTCAGCGGTGTGACGTGTGGCATGTGTGTGTCTTTTCACAGAATTAATCATTGTCTCAGAGCGCGTGTGTATACACGGTGGGGTAGCAACAGTAGAATGAGCTGTCCCAGATCCCTAACAGGCTGCGGGGACTGACACACACTGCTACAAATATAGCAGGTAACAACTTCACACACACACACACACACACACACACATACCTTTACACACACAGCAATGTCCCAGTTGGTATCACAGAGTACACGTAGCTCCTATGACCTCTCTTTTCTCTCACTGTAAAAAAGCGATCGATTCTGTTGATTGCTTTCAGAGAACAGTCATTCCACATTCTCCTGAAGGGTCTCGGTCTCATAGCACATCTTTTGTGTTCCGATTGCCATTGCAAAAGTTATGGTGCAACCAGATGAGAAGTGCGTGCGTGGAAGTGGAAATCAGGTTTGCTTTCTATCAGTAGAGATCCAAAAGTTATGAATGTGAATCTGGAAAAAAAGAACGCATACTTACATATTTGGCTTAGTTCCAACAGTTTTAGTTATGAAACCACCGTCCTAAGCATCCAGAGGACCTAATGAAACACTCAACACTGGGCAAAATGTGGTGCATTTGCTTTTTTTTTGCCTTCTTAACTGCAAGGACAAGGGTCTGAGTGGTCTGATTTGACTTACCTCCTGAGATGGCTGAAACCACATCAGTTGTTTAAGTTGGAGCTAAAATCTTTACTTTATCTTCTCCCTGGGGTAAAAAATTATTAATTCAATTTGTTTTAGTTTTTTCTGATCAATTAAATTTGGCTGAAAAATAACAGGAATAGATAGAGATTTTTTTTCTCATCAAACTTTGATGTATCATTTCTGTCATATGGGTGTTCTCCTTAAGTTTGAAAATCCCCAAAGACAGGATAATAGATGAATGGTTTGAATATATTAACTTTTGCCTGGTAAAATATTGAGATTCAAAACAGGAGACCTGTCTTGTCAAGTGTGTGACTTCTAAAAATGTTTTCACTTGAAGTAAATGAAGATTTTTTTGTTTATGTTTGTTATATCATGTCTGTTGCAACGAACAGACAGATTCTGTTGAGCTCTGTCTGCAGAGCTAAGATCTGAATCACTGAAACACGATAAGCTTATCTAGAGCTCACTGAACTAATTCCTGAGCTAATTCTTTGTGTCTAATACTGTATGTCCTTCATTATCCCTCAGCAGAGAGGCTTTGATGAATGGATGTTTGAGATAATAATGGTGTAATACTGACGATAGAATTCATTCAGAGAAGGCAGCATCAAGCTGGTCATGAGGCCGGCGCGTCAGTCACTGCAGCCCACAAATTCAGTCTCCTTTCTGCTCATTGTGGCTTTTCAGAGTGAGTCACCGGCACAGGGTGGTAATAAGAAATGCAAACTGCTTTGATTGAGCAGTGAGGAGATCCAGAAAAACCTTATGCAAAAGAAAACTCTCCCTTCTTTGCTAAATATGTGCCAAATGTTTATTTTTTTTTTAAAAGGGGGGTTACCTGTTATTGATAAGTCAGTGTAAATAATGGAAGATAAGATATGATTAGGTTTTTAAAGCCCTGCTTGTGGGGTCTGGAAAAGCAAAAATAATTTATGTTTGAGTGAAATGACAACCAGATGTTCCAGGTTGTTATTTTGGTTTCAGTCTTATTTCTGACTCTGTTCCTTTGTCCCGGTTATACTCCCTTTCCTCTCACTTCCAGCCCAGGACTGAGACAAAAGAGATTTGGATGAGGTCAAATTGTCGAATGCTGTCTAAACACTCGAGATAAACAAGGGATGTGATTAGTTATAAGGGCGTAGTTTACCCCTGGAGTTGTAAGATGCATGCCAGCCTTTTGGAACAGGCACAGAGGAAGGTCAGCTGCATTGGTGGGGTCCTCACGGATGGAAGTGCTCTCTTATCTAGTTACATTTCATAGTGTATATATGGCAAGAACCAAACCCAGCACGGCTCAGAGATGTCCCACGTGAGGGGCACACCATGTCGCTGTCAGACATAACGCACACCCAGCGAGCTGTCTGGCTCACGTGTTCACGTCTGAGAAGAGAATTATGCTCGCCCTCTGTTTGTGTTTTGCTTTCTTTTTTTCTGTCACAGCTGCCTGTCTAGTTTTGTGAGAACAGGTGACTAGAAAGAACTGAACACAAATGCCTTTTAATCTGGCGTATCTCATATTGTCGTTGTGCCGTTAGTCAGAGTGGTTTAAATGAGCTTCGGGATGGATTGGAATGTGTAGTTTTATGTGTTTTTAAGTGGAGTTCGGTGGAGCATACCCTCCACCAGCTAGTTTAGAACTGAAGAAGCCTCCGTTTGATGTGAAAAAACAGTCATTTTCAAAAAGACGTCCAGTTTCATATCGAAAGCCTTTATTTTTTTGCTGTTTAAAGGAGAGACATTGAGGACTAGTCTTAGTCTATAGCTATGGCTCTGTCCACAAGCACCCTGATATTGTGAAATAACCCGGTTAACACAGCACTCTGAATGGGTCCCTGCCACAATAACAGCCCAGTCTCAGTCAGCCACAGTCAGGTTTTGGAGAGTTATCCAATCGTCTATATGTGAACACACACAGAGCGCAGCCGGTAGGGGTGTTGCTGCGCACGCAGGCATATCTGGGGTTTAGACGGGCGGATCAGTAACATCCCCACGCTGGAACATTACATTATTAGCAGAAGGATGGGAGCCGTCTCTGCACCTGTCAGGAGGTTTTATGTTGCTGCTCACTGCAGTGGCTGTGCTTCTCCTCTCACTGCAGCCCGACGGATTCAGAATACGCTAGTTTTTTGGTGGGCTTCTTTGAGGGAACGAGATGTAACGTGGTAAATGCTGTGACAGAGATCATAACCTGAAGGCCACTTTAGGCAGGTGCTGCGTGGATGCCTGCTCCTCTGGTTGGACAGTTACCAGACCTTTTTACAGAAAGCGGCTTCAGAAAACTGGCGTTTGGAGGAAACCGGCTCATGTTTTCAGTCCATTGATTATGTAAAGAAATCAAACTCCCAAACCAAAGGGACGAAAAATGTGTAAATGTCAGCAGGGATGAGGAAGCCGAAGGTACAACCTAATTAAAAGCATTTTTGACTCTGTGACCAGATAATACTGGGACGGTTTAAAGTTTTCAGAGTCCAATTAGGTTAAAGCTATTGAGACTGACCTGTCCAGGGTGGACCTGCCTCTCGCCCCTTTTCAGCTGGGACAGGCTCCAGCACCCCCCCCCCCCCCCCCCGTAGGGAATAAGCAGTACAGAAAGTGGATAGATGTTTAGTGAAAGAGATTTATGCGCTGGAGTTTTTTTTTTTTTCTTTTGTTCAGCAGAATCACAGTCCCTCCTTCGAAACTGCACTGACTCAGCCAAGACCAAGCAAAGCGCAGAGCGCCTGGCTACACACTCACACACTCACACACTCACTCCAAATCCCCAGAGAGCATCCACGCTGATGGTGGGTTGATGCAGCGTGGCCCCAGCTGAGGCAGGCCGCGTCATCACTCTAACAATCCCTACACTCCGGAGTGGTCTGCTCTCCTGCACGTGAACAGGGGCCAAATCCGCCTCTGACTCATCCAAAGAATGGGATTTCTGCTCAGATAGACAAAGGACAACACAAAAATGTTTGTATTTCTTTGAAAAAAAGTCCAGTTTTTTTGTATCTAGAGGCGTCCTCCAGTTGCAGATCTCCCCAAAAAAAAGCAGATTGAGTGATTTTAGATAATTATTTGATTGATAATAGAATATTGAAAAGTGAAGCAGTAAGACTGAAAATGAAGTGCATCCACAGCAACTCCCATCTTTGCCATGGCAACACAAGTGAATTGATTTTTTTTTTTCTCTAAAGAAAAATGAATATGGAAAAGTTCAAATGAGGCAGTGACGCACCAGTGCTGTGATGAATGACTTTATCCCCCTTTTTTTTGTTGTTGTTGCTGTTTGGATTCTTTTGTCCAGTCTTCACCAGTTCCACATATGAACAGATCAGTTGATGGGTTTATTTTCTTAATTTGAGTTCTCTGAAACCTGCCCTGTAGGTGAAACATCATCTCCTGAGCTCTTTGCCAGCAGAATACCAACAGTCAGCTGCTAAAACTTCCTGCTCTGCTCTGCGTGCCTCTCAGAAGAAAGCTTTTTAAAGACACGTTTTGTAGAAACCTGGCAGAGCATCTTGTTCCCCCTACAGCAGGCCAAAGTTATTTTCATCCACGTGTCATTTTAATGTCTTTATTACTGGGCAGTTGTTGTTTCCTGCTACAATGAGGGCTTTTATGCCGACTGCAGTTCTGCTGTGATCCTCTGAAGGACGGATCGGAATTTAGCCAATATCAGCAGATCCTAGAATACGTTTCATTTGGCTGTGAATTATGCCATACACATTCTTTTAAGGCATTTGTGTGTGTTGTTGCAAGCTGCTTGCCTTAGTAGCCATGGCAACCACTGGTTAGGGCAGCCGCAGGGGAGACTGAAACAGTAGAAGGGGCCAAAGAGTGTGTGTGTGTGTGTGTGTGTGTGTTTGCATGTGTGAAGTGCTTTTGTGGAGAAATTGCTCCCAAAAGGTGAAAGTTTTAGTTCTTTACGTTTTTTTATTCGTCAGTCCAGAACGTCCACTTGGTACAGTGTTACTCCCAGAGATGTGGTTCTGTTAAGCTAGCCTGAGTTATATTTTTTAAGTCACAGAGAGGCACCCAGGAAACATTTCAGTTGAAAGCTGACAAGAGTGATGTCAGGGAGTTGAGGGATGAGAAGGAACATATTATAACACAGGATTCTGACATTTACCGGGGAAGCTTGAAAAAAGAGCTCGACGCTCGAAATTCATCATCAGCATTTCTGATTTATCCCGCCACACGTGCACAAGTTATGGATGGGGTTGTCAGCGGCCCTCCTCCTGGGGCACAGTTTGGTTCCCTGTCAGACTGGAGGGAAATCCTTTTGCTATTATGGCTCTTAAATTCTGAGACCTACTGCCCTGATATCTCCGGCAGGATCCCAGCTTTCCAGTTTTAAATCTCATCTTACCACACATTTTTATTCTATGTGAGTCCATTTTTATAGTTAGGGTTTTGTTTCTTTCCCTGTTTGTGCTAATAGTTTCACAGTTGGTGTGGCAATTAGGTTCCTGGGGTGTAGCCTCTCTGGGGCCCCCCTGTGTCAAATGTTCTCATGGATGGGGTCTATTAGGCCACTCCAGCTTCCTCCCTACTCCCAATCTGCATTTCAGATGATTGTTAAAAGAAGAATTCTGCACAAGTTAAGGAAGATAAATAATCCTGCCCATCCTTTTCATAGTATAGTGAATGAAACAGGATTGTTTGAGGCTTTTTGCCATCTGCGATTACTTTTCATTATGCTTCATAAGCTTCCAACAATTTCTGAAATAAAATGATATAGTGCAATAATATAACTTCCCTGAGAGATGACAATTTTTGAAATGTGTTTTTTAAAGAGTTTTTCCCAAACTTTATTGGCAAGTTGCTTGACAGGAAATGAAGCCAAAGCAGGGGGGACATGCAGGGTATTCTCTCTTTGTCCGATTCCTGCTGAAATATTTGAGCTAACTGGCACGTTTAGTTTACAGTTTTGTGTAGATTTAATTTCACTTTTCATCCCGATGGAATCCACACACAAATTCATGTCCTTGTGGTCAGTTGTATGAAATGCATCTCTGAGATCCCACACAACCAATATCAAAACAAAGTCTTTGTCAGAAGCCAGGAGGGTTCATTCATGTTCAGTCATGTAGCCTCAGTGATATGAAATGTTTTTGCAAACTGTTTGTTGCAAATGGACACTTAAAATAATTTACATTTGGATTTGTTACAGATTAAAACATCATGACGAATGTTAAGCTTTTTAAACAATGATTCTGTAAGAAAGTTCTTAAAGGGATGTGGTACATATCCTGTCTCCAGAGAGAGATTTATCTGATAAGTTACAGATGTCAAACGCATAGCTAGTGTAGTTGGAAAGGGTTCCATGAGAGAAGTTGGTGCCTAGCTGACCTTTTTATAATGGTTGATATTCAATCAGGAACAGCGTTTAGTAAGAAATTATACAATTGCCGATCGAGAACAGACCTTTAAATGGTTGTACAGTATATTGAACGATTTACTAGTGGTGGGTCTGAAGTGTCTTTTCAACTGACAGAAGCTTTGTTTAGATTTTAATGGAGTGCCGCGCTCAGTTTGTTTTAAGGCAAACAGTAGTGTATTGTACAGTGTACACTCCTTCTGAATGATTCATTCATTCATTCCTTTCCCATGCCTGCTTCATCCACGAGGGGGCTGGGGCCTATCTCAGCCCCTATTTAAACCCCTATTCCAGTGGGGTTAGGGCACACCCTGGACAGGTCACTGGTCCATCACAGGGCCACACAGAGACAGGCAACCACACACACCCACTCTGAGGGACAGAGTTTTGTTTCTGTGTGGGATGTTCACCGAGGTGTAGTCAGCTCTTTGTTCGACAGAAATAATCTATTTTCATTCATTCATTCATTCATTCATTCATTGTCTATACTACTTATTCCTTGTAAGGTTCATGGGGGGGTTGGGGGGGTTGTCGGCTTATCACAGCTGAAAATGGGTGAGAGGCCAAGTAAGAATCTATTTTGTAATCAGTAATTGTTTAACAGTTAAGATTGCGAGAAAAGACATCAAACAATGACAGTATGATTGAATATCAAGACTCCTAAATATTACTTGATGATATTAGTCAGGTTGTTTACCTGGGTATTGTAAGTGGTTTATAACAGAGTTATAAAGCAGAACAAACTCAGAGCAACTCCAACAGTAGGAAGACAACTGTCCATGATCTGGTTTGTAAATGGAGTCACAGCAGAGCCATGTCAGGGAAAACTTTTTACCAGATCTGAATTTCTAACTGAAGACTTAATCTTTGTGGTCAGGAACATAAACTGCCTCCCAAACATCACTATCAGCAGATTAATTCCACAAAGTGTGGCTTTGGCCGGCCAGCTAACTCAGTCCTGCTCAGTCCGGCCTGTTTTCTCTGGCCGGCAGCCCGGGTTAGCCTGCTTTAAGCGCAGTGCTCCTGTGCCTACCCCAGATCCGTATGCTGAATTATTGATAAACCAGCGCTCACGCAAACTCAGAGAGAAAGAGACAGAGAGAGAGAGTAGCACAGGTAGAAGGCCATAGGGACACCGAAGCCAATAACAATAACACTGAAGAGAAGAAGGTGCTCCTAAAGGGGGAGGCCGAGGAGCAGGAGAGAGAAAGGAATGGAAGCGGACCAGTTGAAGAAATCTGAGCCCGACTCACTGAACTCAGCACAGATCAGCAACACCAGATACTTTTATTTATTCAGATGCTGCTGCGCATGAGAACTGGAGCTGGCTGCCACGGGAACAACCTATGCTGCGGCTGTTTGGGGCCACAGAGCGCTGTTGCTGGGGTGCTTTGTGAACAAAAAGGAGGTTCTGTTCTATGTTTCCTCCATTTTTCTCACTTTGGACCTGGATTACCGTTGCAGAGGCAGCAGGTTCCAGTCAGTTTTCCACCCGATCAGAACCCCAGACCTCATGGTTGCTTACAATGCTCCTCAGAGTTGAATGACATGGCATAAATCTATAAGGCTCTTGCTTGCAACTGCAGTATTATGTACTTAGACCCAAATACAGAGGTCCTTGTGAGGCCCAGACACACAGCAGATTCTACAATGCTGGCCCTTTAATCAGAGTGTTTCTCTTTCCCTCTTTTTTGTTTGTTTTAGCTGGTTTTACATGAATTTTTGTGTGGGCTCAATTTCAACATTTGACCAGATAATTTGTATAATTTAACTGTATTGTAGTTCACAAGATCCTCCATTAGAATCTGAAGCAAACTGAAAAAGTTCCGTCACCATGGTTTACAATGAAAATACCAACAACTGAACTTTAGAAACAAAACCAAAATCCTACAACTATTTTTTTTTAAACAAAAAATATAGTAACCTATAAATAACCAGAATGAGACACAAGGGGGGAGCCAATGACAATGTGTGGAAAACAGCAAGAAGCTGACAAGAAATGAAGAAACCAGGAGGTTTTTAATAAAAAGAAAGTGATTAAAGGCAGCTGAGGACAGACAAAACAGGTCAGGGAGGTGGAGTTAATGAGGAGAACCAGAGGTAGCTGAGGTACAGGAGTAAGGGTGGCAGAGACACGGGAAGAGGAGGACAACGGAAACAGAGACAGTAACCACAACTAAACAGGAAACGCTAAACTAGAACTAGAACTAGAACACAAGAAAGGGGCAAGATCAACATAGATAATAAAAGGACAGGGAAAATCACAGGGAAATTATATTATAGTAACTACTGGACACAAGGCTTGTTTTCCACTGGATCAAACCTGCTTTCATTGGTCACGCTGCAGAAATTGTTCACCATTTTGTGATTCATAAGGTATTTTAATTCAACATGTGAAGTGTTTAAAAATGTAAACAATACCTTCAAAATGTGGACGAAGCGGATAAATAGATACAGCAGTGATATGCTTTAAAGGACAGGAGACCATTTCTTTCATGGGGAACTTTGTTCCAGGAGAAATGTTGATGACTCCGGCTCTATTTTTAATGATATTTGGAACAAGCGGCAGAAAACCGCCTGCTCTCAAACTGGAAAATAAACGGGATTGATTTAGATGGGCTGAACTAATCCTTTAAAAGGCAGGAAACAAGAAGGCTCCTTGTTTGAGACGATGTGCCACACAGAGGGTCTCGTGAGTTTTAGGTTTTGATGAAGACATTAGTAGTAGATTATTAGTAGCAAGTAATTAGGAGTAAGTGAAGGTCCAACCAGTGCCCGTGCTGTTGCTTTATGGGAGCCACTGATTTATTTGTTGCGGATGAACTAACGCAGAGCCCGTGTCTCTTTGCTTGTGTGCAGTTGATGCAGTCTTCCAGAGGCTGTCCCTCCCCGTGGCTGACAAACCCCCGGCGGCAGCAGCAGCAGAATGTCTCGCGTCTCCTCCACCGCCAAGCGCTGCGCCGGCCCCTCCTACAGCGGCCACTACGGCTCCTACAGCTCCAGCCTGACCCCCGGCCTTAGCTCCTACGGCGAGCGGGACAGGCTGTCCACCTACAGGTCCCCCACCTCCTCCTCCTCCTCCTCCGCCTCCTCCTCAGGTTACTCCTCCTACCTGAGCAGCTCCGCCGTCCGCAGCCGCAACTACAGCACCTCCTCAGACCCGGACTGCGACCGAGGCCGCACCATTCCACGCGCCGACCTCCTCGGGAGCATCGGCAGCCGCCGGAGCGAGAGCCTCAGCAGAACCCCCGTCAAGAACTATGGGGGCTTGGGGCTGAGCGGGGGTTCCTCCTACTCCGCCTACAGCTCCTACTCCGCCTCCCCGGCCCCGTCCAGCTACCTCTCCTCGTCACCGGTGGCCTCCAGTTACCTGCTCAGTCGGCGAAAATCGGCGTCACAGAGCGACTTGAGCAGGGACTTGGCCTCTTTGGGCCTTAACGATGCTTCCTCCTCCTCCTCGTCCTCCTCGAGCAGTGCCCTGCGAAGCTACCGCGCCCGGGCGGCAGCCGAGACCGACTCGTACGACCGGGGCTTACGGCCAGGCATCTCAGGTCTGTCCCGGAGCTCCACCCAAGAGGCCTTCAGCAGCAGGAGCAGCCGAGCCTTCAGCTCGTCTGCGCGGGAGACGAGCTCCAACGGGCTGTCCGACCCCCCCGGCAGAGAGTCCACGGTAAGACAAAAGCCCCGTGTTCCCTTTGTTGATAGGAGATGCATTCCCCTCAGAAGATCAGCCTGACTGGGATGAAGGCACACTCATTCCATGTCATTTCCACCGCTGGTAGCACAGGGTTTTACCAAAGGGGGGCAGTGTTGGTCAAACCAGTTCCATTCCAAGGCTTGATCCTCTTTCCCATGTACAGTAGGTGTTTTTTTTTAGCTGCTCAGCTAAAAATCCACTCCTTCAAACTGGAGGTCACGAGTCCACTTTATATAAGTGGCTTGTTCTTGAAAATGTTCTTTGAATGTTAAATGTCTTCATCATCTCATTCCCCCCCCCTCATGTTTTCACACACTGGGAGCAGTTCTGTTTTATGTAAACAGCACTGAATTGCGATAATTATGCAAGCGCCGCTGTCATTCTTTGGGGCGGGTTGTCATCATCGAATTCAAACCGAGACAATATTTTTTAACGACGTCGCCAAACGTCTCACTTTAAATCTACTTAGATTGTTTTCTATATCCCGCTGTGAAAAGTATTGCCTCAGGAGAACATTGCGTGCCCCGCCAGCTGGCTGTATGGCGCCCCACTGGCTGCCTTTTGTTGTTCCAACACAAAGGTTACAGTAACACGGCGGCGCTGAGAGGCGGCCCGGTAAAGCCGGCCGAGGCCAGATCCTCGCATCTCCGGGGAAATGTTACGAAGAAACAGCCGCCGCATAGCCAGAACATGAAGCGCGTGTTTGTGAGCAAAGCAAGCAGGTCGGTGTTTAAATGGAGGGGAAAGAAGAGCCCAAAGTGCAAACAGGGAGTGTGCACAGGCTGGACAGTGGTGTGGGGCTTGGCTTTTAAAGCACTGAATCTCAGCGGGTTCTTTCTGTGTGCAGTTTGCCAGTGTTTATGTTTATGTTTATGTTTATGCATTCAGCAGACGCTTTTGTCCAAAGCGACTTACAAAGTAGACACAATTTTACAGTTATCATCAATATGACAATACGTTCTCTAGAGGAAAATCCCTAGTCAGAATCGGTGGTGGTAGCAAGAGAGAGATAAGGAAGTGCAGAAAGAGTAGTAGGGGGGTACAGTGGCATGGGTCAGAGTCAGGAAAAGAGATGCTCTTTGAAGAGGTGGGTCTTTAAGAGTTTCTTAAAGATAGAAAGTTGGTTGTCTATAGGCTCTTCAGCTTAAAAACAAAACTACTATGAATTACTGACTCTACTTTGGCCCAAGTAATGAGTCCACATGCTTGTTTGTTTTTATGTCGGCCCATTTAAAGACCAGTTTGGAGTCTGTGTGGGATGAAGGAGTGTGTGTTAGGTCTGTTTTTGGGATTTCAGTCACTGTTTTTCTTCCTTAACACTGCTGGTTTCCTCCAGTCGTCACTCAGCTCTGTGTACTCATATCAGCACATGGTTTTTCAGTTCTTAAGTTTTTGTTTGCGTGTTAGTTTTAGTTTTTGGGGGATTTTTTTCAAGTTTATTTTTTGGTTTTCTGGCTCAGCTATGGTTTGTATTGTTTGAAGAAACCTCTTTTTTTCTGGCCTGGATCTTTTCTCCATCAAGCCACTCTGTAACAGTCTGAGCTCCTTGCTCCTCCATCATGAAGCCTCTCCAGCAGCTCCTTTCTTTAAGGCGTTGCCAGGAGCCGCTCTACCGGCTTCTTTAGCTCGTCTCTGGATCCTGCTGCTGCCTTTGGCTCCGTTCTCCGTCAGATGATCCCACACTGCCTCAGAAATGTGGAGCTCCAGCTCTGGGGAGGATCCATCCCTCATTCAGAGCTGCTGCCACTGGTTGTCAGTCCACCTCTTGTGGTCTTTCCTCCCTGTTTCCCTTTCCTTAAGAATGGTTTCTTGACAGCCTCCCTTCCATGGAGAGCAGTTTGTCTAAAGTTTTTAAGAATAATAGCTGGATCAACTGGACTGTGGAAAAAAGCTGGAGTATCCAGAGTGCTGAGCAGGGATGTGAACAGGGAACCTTTTTCTGTGAGGTGCCAGCGTTCAATCAGCACAGTTAGTTTATGAGTTCATGAGTTCATGTGAGTGTGTGGTTGTGTGTCTCTGTGTGGCCCTTTGATAGACTCGCGACATGTCCAGGGTGGACCTTGTTCAGCCCTGTGTTTTTAGACTCTAATTCTGTTTGCCACCTCGGTCAGACAGCTTATAGTTTGATTAAAAAAACAAAAAAAACCACAGTCTGGTGCAAATGGAGCTTTTCTTTGTTCTCTGACTAATAAGGGTCAATGCTTTACTGGCTAAGTTTCGTAAGCTGTTATTGTTGGTCTGTGTGATTGGCAGGTTTTGTAGGTCAGCTCCTCTTATCCCCGACAGGACACCTGAAAGCGAACTATTTTCCCAGATGAAGTGCCTTTCCAAAGGCAAACCTGACACACATCTAGTTTACGTCTAAACTGTTACATAGGGCTCTGCTAGTGCTTAGTGTTTGTGTAGTTGTCTTCACCAATACAGTCAATTTTCCTACTAAATTTCTTAGTCAAAGTAATGCTGGCCGAAAGATGTGCAGTGCTTTGTTTTACTTCTTTGCCTCTCGGGCTAACAGGACCTGCCATCTGCACATCTGGAACAGGTCAAGTTAAAGTTTGCTGCACAAACATGTTGATGTGATTTTTCATATTTAAGGACTGATTCAGATTAATTCAAATGGCAGCATTGAACCCGCCCGCACATATTAATTCTCACTTGCACTTTCGGATTGTTCTCATCCACTTAAAGGAGCAAGCTAAGGAGAAAAATCCCCCGTGTTGCCAGGCTTTCATAAAGGCAGGTCAAGTGACTGGGTCAGTAGTTCCCTCCACTGCTGGGATTACGTGATGCATAGACTTTGATAGCTTTAATTTTTCGGTTATGTTTTTTTTTTTGTAAATTTCTGATAACAATAATTGATGAACCCCCGCTTAAATGTTGTGCAACCGTACTTACTTACCAGGACACAGTCTTTCAGAACAATAACTCTTGTTTGTTTTAAAAGTGCTTCGTGTTGCACAAACATATTACATCCAAGCTGTGCATAAATTGCAGAAGAAAAATACCAAAAAAAGATTTGTTCAGTAGCATTTTAATCTTTTGTCCAAAAATACATACATTTGAACAAATTGTGTGTTTGAGATTAAATCAAAACGTAAGCCAAATTCAATATTTTACATCAAATACCAGGTATTGTCACTGGCACAATAACGATTGCTGCATTTTTCCTTCATTTTAGAAGATTGTTGTGTTTCGGTTTCCAAGAATCACCTGACCGAATCCTTTCCGCTGATAGAATTCCGAGGATCGCGTTCCGCGAAGGAGCACTTTCATGCTCCTCTGCTTTGCTGTGTATGCACCTTCTTTTTGTTACCTTTTCCAGGCAGTATGTCTATTCGATAAAACAAAATGGCACACCATCAAAGCAACATTTACGACATCAGTCACCCACCTCTACTCATAACCATGATGGAATACTTCTCATTAATGGGATGTCACCAAACAAGTCCAAGAGCCACCTGCTATTTATTTTCTACGAACATTTAACATAACTCTGACTAATAATTCTGTCAAATCTAACCACAAAACTTACACTTCTTCAAGTTATCAGTATTGTGTGTCCGTCATGAATACAACACTTAATGTTTTTACCCTCTTTCGCAAACTTTAACACACCAATGGACAGATCTGTAAGCAATAGGGGATCCATTTCCTGCCCAAAAGCATTTGAAATGTGATCAGAAAAGCCAGTATTCAAACCACAGACCTTCCAGTCGACTATATTTAAATCTTTAGACTAAGTATTTATTTTGAACGCCTGTTATTCAGAGACTGTCTGGCTCATTAGGATCTGCTGTATCAGATCTATGCCAAATGTGTTCACCACAGGTCAGATAAAACTTCACTTTGTTAGCTTTAATGTTGCAAACTCCGGCCCGTATGTTCTCTCCACTTTTCCGGTGAAATGCACAGTGCATTTCGCCATGTTCTGGAACAGTGTCACATTCTGTCCGTGCACCCTCCCACATTCTCTCTGAATCAAAGGAAGCAGAGTCATCCTTTAGCAGAAGTATTTGTAAGATAAACAATGTCCTGGGCAATGGAAGAATGGAAAACTCTAACCCCACTAATGACATTTATTACCTATCAGAGCCTTTTTTTTTTTAAATCACAGGTTGAATTCAAACACTTTTTTTTTATACCGTCAGCTCTCTGAAATAGAAAGCAATCAGTCCCACCGGATCCCTTTGCCACCTCCTCATTGCTGTAGTTTTCCACTTTAATGATTCAGATACTGCAAATACTTGCACAGAAACTGATTTGTTTTGATGCATTGTCACCATTGGTATAACTTTAACCAGAAAAAGTTAAACAGGTTTTGAATCTCAAACTTTTTGTGAATATACTGGGCCCCTCATTTGGTCTCCATTAAAACATATGGACCCCACAAGCGTGGAAAAACACTGGTATGTAGAGTCCTGTGCTCCCGGGCTGTTTATTGTGCACACACACTTGATCCGGAGTCATAAGACTTTTGTTGGACACCCACTGAGCTTCTTTGCTACAGAACAATTTAACTGCTGCTGGGTGTGTGCTGAACGCTAGAGATGTGTGACGTAGAATTGAGTCAGCATTTATAGTCCCTTAATGAGAGCTGTGCTCACGCTCAGCTAATGGACTTTGTGCCTAATTGAATGAACCATTTAACCGAGAATGACGTCACGGAAGCAATCCACCTGGAACAGGGGGTCAGCTGCCGTGAAGGGGTCAAGCCACAGTTAACAGATCAAACCCTAGTGGATTTTTTTTCCCAGCTGACCCTAAAGGCGCGTATCGCTCCGCGGGACCAGAAAGTGGCTCGATCGCCCCTCACGCGCGCTCTCCGTTCCGGGACAGAGGCAGAAGCGGCGCGTGACGTCGACCGCGGCACGGGCCGGAGGCGGCGATGACGTCAGTCCGGCTGACTTTTCACGCGAGCACTAAAGGGGGCGGAGCCCACCCGCCCCCCGCCCACCCTCCCCCGCCCCCGCCCCCGTACAGAATGGGCGCTCCGACCGGCCACGACCACTCCGATCCGCGCGCCCGAGAAGGATAACGCAGCCGTCAGCTTCTATACCGAAAAAAGTCCAGCGTCCGATCCCCACGCGCTCCGATCCTGCGCGGGTAGCTCGCTGCCATAGAGCCGTTCTGAGGGGGGAGTCACGGGTCGTGGATTTGTGAATTCGGTGCGCCGCGATCGGATCGGACTCGAGCGATCCACACGTTTTGAAAGCAGCCAGAGGCAACCCGGTTCCAGAGCTCGCTCCGGTGAGGCCAACCAATCCCCCCCCCTGCCCCCCGGCCCGGCCCCGGCATGCCCAGCATGCGGCAGTCCTACACGGTGACGGTGCCCGAGGAGCCGCCCGCCGCCGCCTTCCCCTTCCTGAGGCAGGAGATGCGGCGCAAGAGCAGCATGTCGGGCTCCGTGCTCGTGTCCACCTTCGTGGGGCTGCTCATAAACCAAGCCAAGGTGAGCGGGATGGAGGGTGTGTGTGTGTGTGTGTGTGTGTGTGTGTGCGATCCTCTCAAACTTCACGCCGCTGGAGGCTCGGTTTGTGATGGAGGGAGGTCGAGTCCAGGGATGTGCGCACCCACCCGGCGTGTGAGCGGCTCACTAGAACAGAGTGTGCTGGATTTGTGAATGGCTCTTCAAGGTGATCGACCGGTTTTTTTGTGTTCGAATGGAAGAAATCGCCTCGTTTTTTACGACAAACGCCTCTCGATACAGCTAGAGGTGATTCCATATTTGATCATTTCTGAGTGGAAATTTGAGTCATTTTCAGAGGGTAAGCTCGTCTTTTAAGCCTCTGTGCTGTTCCACGCTGTGCCGTTCCAGGATCAGCAGGCCTGTACTGGCAGGTCACTGGTTATATAACCACTATAATCCTTCTCCACCATTCTTCAGGGCTCTCCTGTGTTTGGTACTCTCATCCCAGAGTCAAATGAATGAAGGTGTAAGTTGTTCTCACACGACTTTGTGTGTGCAGTAAATGAACGTTGATTGTGCGCTTGTTGTTGCCACCAACAAACCAAAGAGTGTGGGAACATGTTGCACCGAAATCCTCTGAAAGCTGGGGCCACTTTTGGGGGGGAAAGAGGCTTCTAGGACTACTTTTTACAGAAAATAGATATTGGTAATTTCTGCTAATTGACCTGATTTATATGAAACTTTTTTGTTTTTTTCCACTGGAAAAAATCACCAGCCACTCCAGAGCAAGGCAACTTTCCCCCCTTAATGTAGACAGCTAAATATTTCTTTTCTTTGCTAATAATTAAATTGAATGAAAACAATTCAAGTCACGTTGTTCAGCGACAAAACTTCTATTGGACAGATTTGCTGCTACCTTTGATGAGACGTTCCCAGTCTCTTATCAGACTTAAAAGCCATAGCTAAATGCATCGTGATCTCAACAGTCACCGCCGATAAGGCGTGATCTCTCCGCATTTGTTCTCGCGTGTACAGATGACTACAGTGTGGCGTGCAGCCGCCGTGTGCCAGCTTCTCTTACATAATGGGAAATTGCATTAGAGCACACTTCAGCACCGGCCGGCCTCCGGCAGCTCGCCGTGCTCTCCTGTTTTGTTGTCGCCCTCCGCTTGCTCCTCCCACCCCTGTCCTTCTGTCCTCTGCCACCTCTCCACAGACAGCACCCGTGCAGCCGTGTCCTTTTTTTTGTGTGTGTGTGTGTACGCTCGAACGTATACACAACAATAACATTCTGGCGTGAGCTTACACTGAGCTCCGCCGAGGCTCTTATCCGTAATCTCACACGTATCAAACCTGCACAGATCAAGGTTGTTCCTGTACAACACATTGTCTTCTACAGCTCATCGTAAATTCAGGTTAGAGCTGAGTGTCAGAATAATCTGTGCACACCAAATGCAAGGATTCATGGCCTTGACATTTTCGGCCACAGAGCAATTCACTGTAATGCATTCTCTTTGGCTAAAACATCTGTAGTTCAACCTCAAAACCTTCCATATTTTTTCATACTTACACAACAATAACAGAGCTGATTTATCAGCCAAAATAAGAAATTTAGTTTCCAAACAATAGATAAAATGAATCATGTCTTGAATTTATTGTTTGTTTTTTTTGCTTTGTTACACATTCGTATCTGGTCATGTTCCAATGTCTTATGTTTAGATACAGGCGGGGGCTGGCCTCCAGCTTTTAGCGGACTGTAAACACAAGCCAGCCGTGGTGCTTGCCAGCTCGGTGGTTAATTTTTTCTCCCACCAGAGCCGCGCATACCAGCAGAGACGTGTGAGCGCGGACGGAGCCGTTACATAAGAAGCCAGTGTACCATTTCTCTGATCACATGCTCTGCCTCATTATCTGAGCAACGCTGGATCGTGGCGAGATTGCCACGAACAGTGTCTTTGCTCAGTCTCGGGCCCGGTGATGTAACAAATAGAGGTTTTCCCACTATCAACCCCGCTCCGCTAAGCTCAGGGGCCGGCTTTATTGTTGTCTCTGCTCGTGCCGCATACAAATGATGCCGCGTCTTTGTGTCATGACCCCGCTTGTAATGGAAGCCCATTAATCTGACCTATGGCGAGGAATGTAGAGCCAAGTTGGTGCTAAGGGAAAACCCCTGTTGGAGGGCATCTGATAGCCCATAGCTATCTCAGCTTATGAATAAGCCCCTGCACCCTCTGACTCCCAGCACACACCGCCACAACAAAGGTGATCAGTCGCCCAATGTGACAAAAGCTGCTTATGATGGTCCTCCCGACAGCCCCCGGACAGGTCAGAACACAATGTTCCCCCGGCTCCTGTCACCGTGTGTCGTCAGCCAGTCAGCAGTCGGCCCTCTCGCGCATTGCCAGGTGGACCCGGGCATCCTGCTGCTGCTGATATGAAGGCAGGATTACAGCCCAGAGGCACATGCAGAGCTGCTGTGCTGCTGGGAGAACATAACTAATATGATGCTGATCCTCCATCGGACAGAGGTTCTGTATTAAGTTTCCATCTCTTGCTTATCAGTCTCATCATATATATTATCATAGAGGTCCCTGTGATATATTCCCTTTATTTAGGTCTAGGTAGTATAATGTAACAGTCGACATTTTTATGGTATTTTGATATACAAATAATTCCAACAACAAAAACCGGCGGCCATCACACCACGTGCACATAGCCGACGGCAGGTGCTTGACCAGAATGGTCGTTTGACTGTGACCTGGAGTAAACTCCTCGTGTGTTAATGAGATGACGGCGTCTGTGCCGGACGCTTGTTATTGCGCCACACCACCTCCAGCCCCCCCTCTGAGCCAAAACGGTACAAAAGTTTTTCTCTCCTGTGCTCACGTCGCATTCTTACCTTCATGGAAATTTTCCATTGCCAGTATGAAACAAATGGAGCCGATATTTTCCATGAGGTTGGACAATGAACAGATTTAACCAAAGTAACTCTTTAAATAATAGAGAAAAAAATACTGATTGCTTTCTATAAGCATCATAACTTTTTTTTACACAGCATAAAAACGTGGGGCTGTTTCTGCATAACTATTTAAGCACCTGAAAACCTGCGAAGCCCACTGTTTGTATGTTCATGACAATAATATACTTTAAATAGACTTTAAGGTTTGGATCACTCTGCCTTTGGTCAGGATGGTTTGAATGTATGCATAAAGAGAGTATTTATAAGAGGCACGTGCAACACTAAATTAGTTTTTCTTTAGTTTTTTTCAGTCATAATGACTTTAACATGCTATCTATGCATTTGGACCAATACAAAGAGCATCTTTAGAATTAATGCCCGTTCTCTGAATTTTGCTAAACCTCTTTACTCCATTCACACAGGCTCAGTCTGTACCTGTCCCATAACTATATGAGGCTTGTATTCTCAAATATTGTTCATTCATTTGTTATCCAGCTGTTTGCACAGCAACCAGCTGGAGAGTGAAAGTGAGTTGAGTGTACATTTCAAATCTCTTCAGTGTTGTTTTAGTAGTATGCGGAGGGTCATTGTCCTGCTTGAATTTGAAAATCTGTCCTAGTGTCTGCAATAGGTTTTTCTCAAGAATTCCCCTGTATTTAGCACCATCCATTATTCCTTAAAATTGCCCAGTTTGTGGACCTCTTTTAACTAATTTAGTCAATTCTGAAGTAAAAAAAAACTTTTCAAATACATTTTCTTTCACTAAAAGCATAAAGAAGAAATCCCAAGTGGATACTTATATATGTCATTGTACTCCTCATCCCTTCCTTTGAACACATTATGTTTATCACAGGACGGCTGCCTCTTGTTCCTGCAAATTTTCTGTTTTCAGCTTAATAAATTCTAGAAATTAGTAGAAAAGCTGCAGAAGTCACATCTGCTTCAGGTCATTCACGTCCCATCCCTCCCTCTGTGTCACACACCGTCTCAGACACACACACACACACACACACACACACACACACACACACACTCTCTCTCTCTTTTCTCAGCCCTGTCACTGTCACCGTGTCCTCTAGCTTTCCATTCCACAGAAAGTCAGAGAAGTGTTGCTACGGAGACAGCGCCAGGACATTGTTTCACCACCGTGACGTACACCAGGCTGCCGGAGCCGTCAGCCAATTGTGTGTGGACAAGCAGTTGTTATCAAACGCAAAGCTGCTATTTTTGGGGTGCCGGCTGTTGCATTACTCAGCAGAGAACGGCAACGTCAGGCGTCCGTATCAGCCGGGGGGGGGGGGGGGGGGTGGGCATGTGCATGGCAGAAAAAAGAAACCGGGTGTCCAGATCTGGTTGTGCATCACCACAGAGTCATCACCAGCTCATGGCGTTCTCATGGCCGCAGACGCCTGCGTTTCTGATTCTAAAGGCAGTGTTCAGTTCACAGAAAGGAGGATTGAGATAAGCTACAGTTAACTATAACGTAGATTCTGCTCTTCTGCACACTGTGCGGTGTACGGACAGATGGCAGGGCTCATTGATATTGTGGTAAAAAGGCCTCCGTTTCAGTGCCCGTCAAAAGATGAGCTGCAGGCCCAACAGATGGAACGTGCTTCCAATCATGTGGACTTCTACAAACCCCACAGCGGATCTCAGGATAGGAATGCCCCCCTTTGATGTCTGCCGTCCCGGGAGCCGGCAGAGAACACAGAGGGTCTCTTTTCTAAGTCCTGAGACGAATTCACAATCGGCCGCCGTTAAGGTCATCAGTTAAAGCGGCAGCGTCAGATTTTTACTTGAAGGATACATCAGATCTGCAGTCTGCTCCCTTTGATGAAACCACGCCGAGCAGCTTAAAGCTTCAAAGCATTTCCCCCCTGGTTTTTGGGGGGATTGCTGGAATGGAAATTGAGTTTCCGGGCATCCGTTAATGTTGAACTCGCACTCATCAGCAAATAAAAACACACAGATAGCGCCCGTCAAAATGTCAGATCTGATGGCCCCTTCGTGTCCCTGTCAGTGGCCTGGTGGTGACCTTTTGAACTCTGATGATGTCAGGACGCACCCAGAGTGTGGTGAGGTCACCGCATGCATGAGCATGCTTTAGCCTTTTCTACATAGTGATGAATAGATTCTCCTTTTGTCTCTTCAGAAGTAGGATTCGAGTATTTTGGTCACTTGTTGTTTCCATACTTGACCTTACTTATAGTTGATTAATCTGTGAGACGATGCTTTTAAACCCCCAAGGAAAATAATGTCTCTTTCCCCCTCCGTGCCTAGTAAGAAGATCCCCCCCCTTTCAGTGGCCTCATTTTGGCTTCCGTCCTTTTCCAGGGTTTTCCTAATGCATGGTATTCTTAGCGGGTGGGGGCCGGCTTCACCTTAGGTGAGGCTAATGGGAAGCATGTGAGCGAGATGGATCTCAGCGCCAGTGGTCAGGTGACTGGTAAACAGAGAGCCGGGGGAGAGTTAAGCTGCCTCCTGCTTGGAAAATGCTAGTTTAAAGCTAACATGCCGCAGTTTGCGTTCTCGACTAGTTTGTCTGTTTTCCTGTTTTTCGAACCGTTGAAAGGAGTCACGTCATTGCTTTTGCCCCTGCTTTTTTCTTTTAATATTACACATTTGTTATTTTCAGGAGCGGCCGCAGCTGCTTTGTTGACAAAGAGCACCAGCCCCATTCTTTATCCAGCCCCTTCTTCTTTGTTAGTTTTTCATCTGGCGACTCCATTACATAACCGCTCAACTTATGTAATGAAATTTAACTGCTGTAAGTGGTGACGCAAGGCATTGCGTGGCATTTGTAAATCATCATCACGGAGCTAAAACATCTCAGTTTAATGCTCTTTACGGCGTAGCGTTTAAATCTGGAAGGCCACGTCTCTGTCACCTGGGAGGGATGGCGAATGGAACAACCGGACGGCGGAGATTTGTTTTTATTTACAAAGTCAAATCAATTTGAATTCGGAGCTTCCTTTAACCAGCTGGATGTCAAACTGGACCGAGACCAGAGTCTAATAATAGAGGATGAGTCATCGGACCAGAGAACTGGAGGACACATGGTCTCGGTGCTGTGACGTTTGCTAAAAAAAATGGTCATCTAAAGTCAACAACTTGGACGGTCGAAGCCACTAGAATAACCCTCCAATGATTTTTGCACGGCAGAAGCTACAGAAAGTGGATATCTGATGGGATGCTTTGTGAAAAGCTTCAGCGCTAACATGTTCCCAAACGCTCAGCCTGGCACCAAGTCCGAACCCGGGTCAGCATCCACCACCGGTCATTCTCAGCCGTTCCCACCACCAGGTTAAAACCTAATCATCATTTCAATATTCAGCTCATCTCCCATCAGGTCTACAAGATGCCCCCTTCCTTTTCTGCTCAATTCTCTGGGCTTGGATACGATCCAAATCGAGTATTATGGAAAGAATGTTTGCGACTGCTCCTCTCAGTCTACAGGGGGGGCGTTATAAATCGACTTGGTCCGGTTTTACTGTTCATGCCCCGAGGTAAACCTTTGGACTTGCCATAAGAGTGTGGCAATCATATACCGAGGGGTGTTGTTGCACATTGGAGCCACCGACAACTGAAACGCCCTCTGATTTTAGAGGTGAAGCTTAGCGATTATTTAGGACTGAGAGGTTGTTTTCTTTATCGGGGGGGAATTATCTGGAGGACCTTGCTGCCATGTTCACAAGTAGCTGTCACAGAGTTAGAGGTGGGAGAGGAGAGATCAGGGTTTTTGTCCTCTTTTTTTATTTTGTTGTTGTTGCTTTGGCTTGCTGGAGGAGCTTATTTTACATTTCATTTGGATGTATTGTTTTATAAACCGTGTTCGGTATATATTTGTGTTTGCTTCTTCAACATGCATGTTTCACTTAGTTTTATCTTGCCAGTTCTCTTTCGTTTATTCCTTTAGCCTGCATGTATGCCTAGAAAATATTTGGCTGGAGTATCAAAGGACTGAATCGGTCTTCTCAACTTGTTTTTCCTGTCTGCCATACCTGAGCACAAATTCTTTTAGACTTTAGATCCTCAATATACACAACCTCGAAACCTTTACGAAAGCATGGGGAACTCCAAACAATGTTTGCTTTGCTTCCCACTCGTGTGTACAAGGAAACTCTTAGCAAACCATGTAAAGAGTTTAAAACGAGGCGGTCCATAACTGACAGGATCTCAGACAAACTGTACGTCACTGACAATCATCAATTCATCAAAAAAATGAAGGATATTTTAAGAGATTAGGACTCAAAGCTCTGCTTTTGAGAATCCTCCACTGACTTTTCAGCAGTTTCTCCCCATTTTCATTACATGTCTTTTCGATATCTTAGACACCAGCATTTCGTCTTATGTCTAGAGAGGAAAACAGATTTTTAACCACACTGATTGTGGACGAGGAATAATGCCGCACGACTTAATGAACATGGCACGCCCTCTACTAATGTGTACTGTACGAACCGAGCCCACAAACTAGATGTTTTTCTTTTTCATTTTGTTTTGTTTGAGGAAAACCACGCTCACACTCCTCTGCACCGTGGAGATGGAGCATATTTTTGTTGAATATCTTAGTTTTTCTTCAATTAAAAATATTATGAATTAGTCCCAAAATGGTCAATTATTTTTGCATCTTATAGAATCAAAAGAAGTCATATGTATTTAGTCATTGTACATTTGAATAATCGGTGTGTAACGTCACTGTTGTGAAGGGATTAGTGGAGCTGAAGCTCTGCCTGAACACACTTGTAATGTCAGAAATCCTCTATTTTTGTCCTGTTCAAATTTGAGATGAGGTTAGTTTATGTGGAGACGGCTGGACTGGACCGGTCCTGGAAGGGTTTCTCCGGCCTGCTGTCCGTGATTTGTTAAAAGAGGGGCTGCTTCACTAGCTGATGAACATAGAGGTTGGTTCTGCACTGCGTAAAGACGACCCAGTGGAGCGGAAAATACACGGATACTGCAACAAGATCATTTCCCTTTGGGGAAATCGTGTTAACCACCCTTTGATTTGATCGTCAATGAGATGTTGGTCCTCTGTTTTTAATTTGCATGTTTTACAAAACCTGTGAAGTCAGCGTCTGCGTTTCTTCTTTCAGAACTCAAAGAGTGCCCAGGGCCTGGTTGGACTGAAGAACCTAGGAAACACTGTGAGTATTATTTTTTTGTTGCTCTATCCTGAGCCGGACGTCTCCTCTGATTTACCGCCACACTCAGAAACTTGTTTTAGAGCGAAGCTGAGAGCAGAAACGGAGAGCAGAGCTGGCTCCGTCCCTCTGGCTGCTTCCAGCCAGTCAAAATACGCGGACACGTGATGGGAGCAGTTCACACACACACACACACACACACACACACACACGCTGTGCTGTCGGGCGTGTGTCAGCTGCCTCCTCATACACAGACCAGTCTCCATCATTAAAGATGGAACACTTTGTGAGAGTGACTAAGAGAAGCAAGACTGTTTGATGGGCTGATGGATGCAGTTTCTTGGATTCTTGTTGCCAGGCAGCGAGTGCAGATTTCAGAAAACACGAGATTAGCCAAGAAGTGACGTTTGAAGCCGAAATGTTTTTTGTTTAATTGTGTAAATGCTTCATGCACAACATGGATATTTCAAAGTGTGGCAGATGCAAATTCTTATTTGATATTATTGTACTGATTTGCGTTGTGTTTCCTTTCAGTGTTTCATGAACAGTATTCTGCAATGTCTAAGCAACACACACAGCTTGCGAGACTATTGCCTGCACAACTCACACCGCAGAGACCTTAACAACAACAGCCGCACAAACACAGCCCTCATGGAAGGTGAGCGCCGAGAGCCCGGAACAGTCCCGTGAAGCTCCCGTTCGTTTTTAAATTTGAGATGAGGTTCATTTCTTTTTGATAAATCACGGATTGAGTTTCCCTTTTTTTTTTCTTTGCGTAGAATTTGCCAAGCTCATACAGACCATGTGGACGTCATCCAGCAGTGAGGCAGTCAGTCCATC
Organism: Menidia menidia; assembly: GCA_907169785.1. Classification (NCBI taxonomy): domain Eukaryota; kingdom Metazoa; phylum Chordata; class Actinopteri; order Atheriniformes; family Atherinopsidae; genus Menidia; species Menidia menidia. Next base: position 19,207,199 of record CAJRST010037777.1, read on the forward strand.
CGAGTTCAAAACTCAGATCCAGAGATACGCCCCCAGATTTATGGGATACAAGTAAGCTTTGGTGGTCTTTACTCTGTTTTTCACAATTTGGGGCACTTTGGGCAGGTCTGAATTGGGTTGTTCTTGTTTGAGAATTGAGATTACTCTGAATACGGGCAGAAAAGAGCTGCATCTGATGTTCAAGGCTGTGATTGTTGCTGGTGTCCTCGCAGTCAACAGGACGCTCAGGAGTTCCTGCGTTTTCTCCTGGACGGCCTGCACAACGAGGTCAACCGGGTCACCGTCAGGCCCAGGGGCACCATGGAGGACTTCGACCACTTGCCGTAAGCCAAAACCTCTGTGTGTTGTGTGTCTGTGTGTGTGTGTGTGTGTCTGAGCAGGCTGCTCTGTTTCTGAATACACACAAACAATTGCTCTGAAAAGTGGACTTTCGCAGACTTTTATGTAGGAGTGGAATTGCTTGTTAAAGTTTGAATTGGATATTTAATCATTATTCTAACAACATGAGACTATCTGTATTAATTGTTATCATCAGCAACGTGCTTGTCCACAACACTTATATAGGTTAAGGAGAAAAGCATCATCTTTGAGCCCTCATTCAAAGC
>CAJRST010037777.1:19207813-19266085 GCA_907169785.1 Menidia menidia
AGATAGATAGATAGATAGATAGATAGATAGATAGATAGATAGATAGACAGATAGATGTGTGTTGGCTAAATCTAATTCCATTTTGGAGGGTCTTCACATACCAATAACTTGATGAAGCAGCATATTCAGAGTTATTCTCGACGTTTATAGGATCTACAGGAACAGCCGTCTGGTAAACGTTATACCCAGCATATTAACCTGGTGATGTTAGGGTGTCAGGTCTGGGTCTAAAAGTAGCATCCATTAAAAGCTTTTGCCTTTCCAATCACACGAGGTTTGTCGCTCCCAATTTCAGGCCAAAGTTGTTTTTAATACATCCCCAAAATAAGTTTTTCACCGTCAGATTGTGAGGGTCTTTGGCCTGTTAGCATCTACACATTGAGAGTGTTGTGAAAACATTTAGGCATTCTGGGGAAATGTCAGAGGGAAAAAGGACAAGGACAGAAGCCGCCGTCGGCCCAAGCTCCGTACCCCCAGGAGAAAAACTGTTCTGGCACCATGAATATCTGCTTTAATATCTGCTGACGTCCTGTCTGTCTCCTCTCCGCAGACGTGCTACAGGTGTAAAACCAGGAGGAGGTGCACCAAGAAGTTTACAATACAGAAGTTCCCCAAGATCCTAGTGCTGCGTATCCTTTCGTCCAGAGACGATGAAATGATCAGACCTGAGCGGTGAATCTGCGACTGAGCGCTCACAGATGTCTAAACAGATGTGGAGCCAGACTGTGAACATGTTGGCTTATTTAAGCGTGTGTCCTCTGAGAGAGGAACCTCGTCGTGACAGTGTTTGATCTGCCTACACATCCTGACGCGTAGTGCTGTATACATACAGCGATACTGATGGTCACTCATGGAATTTGTTTACATTCAACTCACGTGACAACGTAAAAATGATCTATGACGAAAAAGTGCTTCGAAAGTAAACTGGCACAAACGCTTAAATGATATATTTCTCTCATCCACTGTATGACTCATAAATAGATCTGCAGTTCCTTTGAGAGGTAGTAAGTTTGTTCTTTTCTGTTCATGGGGCTTCTCAACATTAATGTTGTTAGTTGTAATGCTGTTTTTCCGCTTAAAGGCAGCTTTGACTTTTTTGGGAATAATAAAAAAATGTACAGAATAAGATCATTGCACAGAGAAGACAGCAGCTGCTCCTTGACTCTCCTGCTCCAGACCTGAAGCGCTTCTCCGAGGCCCGCAGAACCAGCAAACTGTCCACCTTCGTTAATTTCCCCATGAAGGATCTTGACCTGCGGGAGTTTGCCTCTGAAAACAGCAGTAAGTGCCGATCCCAGCATCCAAGCTAACAGAAAGTCTCTTCCCCTGCTCGGCCGTGTGCGGGTGTTATTCAGCATCTGGATTCAGAAGCTAACCCCCGTCCGTCTGTCCTCTCCCCAGCAAATGCAGTATACAGCCTGTACGCAGTGTCCAACCACTCAGGCACCACCATGGGAGGTCACTACACAGCCTACTGTCGCAATCCCAACTCGGGAGAGTGGTACACCTTCAACGACTCCAGGTGGGTGCGAACGGGAACGCGCACTGACAGTTTGGAAGAATTCAGCTCAGAAAATACGCGTGAACTTTTATACGGGTTACACGGGGGGGGGGGCCTGGTTCACGGCTCAGGAGAATCCCATCACGGGGAAGTGTTCTTATGCACAGCGCAGTGAGGGTTTAACGCTCACTTTGACGTATCCCGTTCATGTAAAACTCACAACTCTCTTAATCTTATTCCGTGGACTCGAAGCCAAACAGTATTATTGTTATTTAGTTTGTTGGGAACTTACAAACTTTGTTGCGGGTTTCTGTGCCCCTGTGGGTTGAGAGAGGGAGCTGAGGCTCTTTGACACATCCAAGTCGGCCATTTTGATTAGGTTTATATGACTAGCAGCTTTCTCAGTTGGAAACAAAACTTTACTGTCTATACGAAATCGGAAGAAAAATGATGTCCTAACCCTTACCCTAACCCTAAACCTAACCCTAACCCTAACCCTTACCCTAACCCTAACCCTAAATCTAACCCTTACCCTAAACCTAACCCTAACCCTAACCCTGACCCTAACCCTAACCATCCAGCCTTCATAATTGTGAGAAATAGATATTTTTTGGTTAAACTTGTTTGGACTTATTGTACAAACTTATTTAAAATACACAATTTTAACATAATATTATGTATAGAGTTTCATTCAGTGTTTGAAAGATTAATTTCACTACTTTTAAATTAATGTCTATATTGCCATGAGGCAATTACGATTTTTATTGCCTGGGATCTTCGTATGGGTGACGTAATAAAAATGGTCGACTACTGGTCAGAATGTGACGGTGGACAGGACCTTGTATCTGAAACTGTACTCTGTGTTTCCAGAGTAACGCCAATGTCCTCCAGCCAAGTGCGCAGCAGCGACGCCTACGTCCTGTTCTACGAGCTGACCTCTTCCTCGCGCATGTGAGCCTCTGGAAGGAAGGCGGGCAGCGAGCGGCGTCTCGGGACAAAAGGCAGACGGACGGACGAAAAAGCGAGAGCGCGGCTGGAGCCTCTTTCGGTCTTGCATTTGAACACGTTTCACTCTCACACACGAAGACGCGCCCCTCGCCCGGCGACTCTGTGGGGAAACACTACGGACGAGACAAGAACCCAACCGATGGGCTCGGCTTTCTGCGTTTCCGTCTTGCTCCCTGCATCATGTTCATGCCAGGTGGACATGAGTGTTTACTGTGTGTGTGTGTGTGCGTGTGTGTGTGTGTGTGTGCGCGCAAGGCAGAAAAAAGGGCAATAATCCCATCCGACTGAGCGACCGATCAGGCGAATCAGTCTCCATCTCAGAAGTCCCCCCCCCCCCCCATGCACTGAAAACCAAACTCATGTCCTGACTCTTCTTCTATCTCCTCGCTTGCCTCAAACCATTAAAGCCGAACCTGTTGCATTTCTCCGGAGCCGTTTTTCTTACCCAGAACTCACGTTTGTTTAGTTTTTTTTGTGTTTTGCGCTCAGCGGGGACACGGAGTCATCAGCGAAGCGCCGTGAGAATTACCCTCGGAATCCAGACGAACACGGTGACTTTTAACGGAACTGGCCCCCCCCCGGTCACGAGGAGCTTTCAGCCCACCGGCCCGCTTTGGTTTTTCACTGCACCGCAACACTCCTGTTTCTCTCTCAGTAGCTCTCTCATTCTTTTTGTTTCTCCTCCCGTGGCACTGTTAGTGTTTTAACATGTCCAGAGAGTAAACCCCTCCAACTTGAGTTTTATTTCGTGGTTTCTCCCATGTGTGGCTGCTACTGATGCATTAAAAGTGCTGTAAATGAATGAACAGACAGACAGTGCAGGTCTGAAAGAGATGAATAATATAAATAATTATGGTAACGACCGTCATTGTCGGTGTGGGGTCTTTTCATCCTCTCGTTTCATGCCATTGAACAACACAACGAATGTTTTCAAGAAAAAAAGACACTATATCTGTATACTTTTTTATCCTGATGCAATATAGAGAATGTACTATTCAATGGTGCTGAAAGTGACCCATAGCTGTTTTCAGTTGTCTTATTTACTTGGTATGTAGAGAGGAAAAAAAGTTCTTTATTTATGCTTATACAGGTCACACTTTTTAACAGTGGCAGTCAAACACACGAGGATCCGTATATATACCTATATATTTATAGATGTGTGTGTGTATATATATATATATATATAAATATATATATATATAAATACACATATAGTGTATGAATAAAAGTGAAGAACACGCTTTTATCTTGTGTGTGTCTTATTTGGTGGAATTCAGAATTGTCATGTCAAAAGCAGGTTATAGTAGAGACAGCTGTGGTTAACAACAGTTTCAGAACACAGCTCAGTTTGCAGATTGTGATAAGCGGCTCTGAAAACACACATTGGAGCTTTGAATACTTTGCGTGCTGTGAGTCAGGGAAAAGGCAAATACAGACCAGATCAGTTTACATATCTGCCCACATATTTTAGTTCCTGTTGGTGGGGCAAACAAGAGAAACGCTTTCAAAAATCAAACATGCAATAAAGTTTTCCTGCTTTGAAGCGTGTTTTGATGTATGTATGATTTTCAAAAATGGCTGGACAGTGTTTGAAATCCTGTGAATGGAGCATACAGAGAGATTTCTCCTCCTCTGGCAATGTAGTCTTATGTTCCCTGCTAACAGCTCAAAGCTCACACACTTTCCTATTTTAAAGAGATGTGTTTGTGTGAACATTTCCTCTTGAATTTCTGTGGAACTGGTCCATGTCATTTATTGAGCAGAGCCACTCCTCTGCATTGGACTTTGAAACCAACACCGAGACCTGACTCAACATAAATACTGTACACGGTATCTTAAATCCGTCCGTGGTTTTTGACAATCTCATAGGATAAGGCTTGAAAACTAAGGTGGAGAAAGAAAAGTCCCCTAAGAGAAGATCTGATAACAAATTCAAGACTGCTGACAAAACAGAAAGATATGGCTGCCATGTATGGTAAGTTAGTTTAAGCTATTTGTATAGACCGTTGTGTTTGACTGTGAATGGGACATGTGAGATTTTCGGTCAGGTCTGGAGCCGACGCAGCTGGTTTTGTTGTTACTGGGTGAGAAGAAAAGTGGGAAGAGTTCCGCTGGAAACAAAATCCTGACCAGACAAGCCTTCAAGAAGAAAACCACCCGGAGCCAAATGGAGAAAGGCACAGTCTTTGGAATAGAGGCAAATGAACAGGTTCAAAGTTTCTCTACTTCTGCTAAAAAGGAGGCTTTTTCTCACTGAATGTGTCCTGATTTCATGGACAGGTGGCGGTGATAGACACTCCGGGGTGGCTGACCCACACGAGTACTCCACACAAAGTGTCCCAGGAGCTCCTCAGAGCTCTGACTCTGTGCGGTCACTCCGGACCTCACGCCATCCTGCTGGTGCTGCCCGGCCCCTCGGCCTTCGGACAGAGCGAGTGGAGAGCCATGGAGGCTCAGCTCAGACTGCTTCAAACCCCCATCTGGCACAGGGCCATGGTCCTGTTCACCCATGGTGACAAGTTAGGTGAATCCACTGTTTCCTCATCTTACTCTTATATAGTTGTAGAATTCATTTTTCCATAAGCTTGACTGATGAAAAATCTCAGTCGATTATATCATATTATATTATATGTCCTTTAGTATTAGGAATGTTGCATGGATTCCCGCAGAATATGTTACATAGGGAAAATAAGCGATGACTTTGTCCAGTGCTGAATGTGATTAGTACAAAGAGCCATACTTTTTTTTTTTTTACTGTGATGAATTCAAATATCAATGGGTTTGTGGGATTAATTAAATACCAATTACAAGATGCTATTTTCAAACTGTCTCTGAATTATTCCTTCAAGCTCAAACAGTAAACTACCTAACTGATAGTACATATGGTATTTATTCCTCTATTATGTTATAAAAGAACAACACCGGCCAAATTCTAAATAGAAATCATGTCATGACTTTTGAATTTTAGGTTTTTAGAGCAGGGATCTCAAACTGAACTGCAGGTTTGATACGTTGTACTGCTCCTTCAAACCTGAATAAGATGAATTAGATGTCCTCCAGAGGTGCATCAGTTTGAATCAGGTGTGCTGAAGCAGGAGTGCCTGCAGGACAGCAGTCTGCCGGGCTGGAATATGGGAGTCCCTGTGATAGAAGCCAATATTTCATGAACCATTACTGTGCTTGTTTTGTCACAACTTATGATTCATTATCTAGGAAATATTCAAAATAGAAAAATGCATTTAAATATACTTACGGTAATATAAATAATCTAAACGTATGTTTTGGGAACTTGGGTAAAGTTCATCAACCCTGACTTTTTGAGAAGACAAACTGGATTTTTTTGTTAATCTTTAGAGAAATAGCATTCCAGGTTATCATAAACTCTGTCATGAATAAAAAAAAAGTGTGATTGTAATAAAAACCTTGACAGACTGTTGTAAAGAGTTATATTTGGTCATTCTGAACTATGTAATCGCTGATTATAAAAGCATAAAAAATAGTAAATAGTAAAAAATAGAATTTTAGTTTAGAGAGTTTGGATTTTCGATATCTAGAGATCAATGAATGCAGCATAGTGACAGAGATGTTCCACCCCTTTATCTTATTCTGAGGTGTTCTCTCTGTGCCGTAGGGCCTTATTCCATCCAGGAGCACATAAGGCATCAGGCCGGGACTCTTCGGTGGCTGCTGGACAGATGTGGGAACAGGTATCAGGTTCTGACCAGTCACCCCAGCGCGTCGCTGGTTCAGGTCGCAGAGCTCTTTCAAAAGATTCAGAGGATGGTGGCAGCTGTAAGGTTTCCCAGAGAGATCCAGCAGCTGAGACCAGATGTGAATCCTGGGGGGGGGCAGAGGTTGAACGCAAGTAGAGAGGATATAGAACTCCTAGCGCTCAATGGGAATCCAAGACAACGGGAACGGCTGACCTCAGAATGGCGACGTGACCCCAGAGGTAGGCTCAAACTTCAAACTTTGTCTATGAAAACTCCCCAATAATAAGAATAAATATGCCACACGTGAAAACGGCTCTATTGTGTCTTCCTGTAGGACTTGGAACAGGGCCAGGTGGCTCCCCGCCAGCTCTTAGCATCATCCTGCTGGGAAGGAGAAAATCTGGAAAGAGCTCGGTAGGGAACATGATCCTGGAGAGAGCGGAATTTAAGGTGGACTCCAAGACGAGCCAGTGCTCCGCGGGCCAGGCAGAAATATCGGGTTGGTCCGTAACGGTGGTGGACACCCCGGGCTGGAGCCTGTTTGGTATGGCCGATCCTGAGCAGGTCAGGAGGGAGATGCACCGCAGCTTCTCGCTCTGTCCGCCGGGGAGCCGGGTCAGCTTCCTGCTGGCCGTTCCCATAGACTCGTTCAGCGAGAGAGACAGGGCGGCCGTGGAGACGAACATCAGCGTGCTGTCAGAGTCCGTTTGGAGTAGAACCCTGGTGTTGTTCACCTACGGGAACGCTCTGAGAGGAGGAGCCGTCGAGAAATACATCGAGAAGAAGGGAAAGCCTCTTCGGTGGTTGCTGGACAAATGTGCTCATAGACATCATGTGTGTGATACAAACTCAGGTGGACGACCTCAAGTCCATCGGCTCTTGGAGATGCTGGAAAAAATATAGAAGCAGAGCAAACCCAGTAAACCTTGGTTCATCCAGTGTCTTGCGTATGTAATCAGTTTGTGAACTAGTTTTTTTTTTTTTGCACCATTCAGATTTTCCCATACAAAGTTTCAGCCTTTCAGTGTGAGATTGTTTTTCAAGAAGTCTATCTACTGTAAGTCTGATTCTTTTATTGGAAGCCTGAAAAAAAAACAGAAAAGTGTACGAAGTTCAAAAGTGTATTTATTCAGGTCACATGCAAAGTAAATCAGCGCTGGGCTCTTAATTGAACAAAGATCTCCACCAAAAAAAGAGCCAAGAGTAGCCGGTGGAATGGAAGGCTGGACGCAACCCGGTCTCACTGGCCAGAACCCCCTGACATGGTCAGGCCAGCTCCAAATCCAGGCAGGTTCCACTGAGATGTGATGAGAAATGTCTGTGCTTGAGTGTTGTCCTTGAAAACCTGTATCAAATGTCTCATTGGAAAAAGAAAGAAATCAGGAAGTACAACTATAGAAATAACATGATTTCTGTGCCTGAGTATACCGAACAAAAGCATTAGTAAATTATATGAAATCCAGTATTAAATCTAGTATTAAAGTAAAAGAAACCCTCTAAAGTTAGTAAATATAAGTCCATCTTATCTATCTATCTATCTATCTATCTATCTATCTATCTATCTATCTATCTATCTATCTATCTATCTATCTATCTATCTATCTATACTGAAACACATAAGATAATCATAAATGTAAATAAATATAAATGTAAATAATAAATGTAAAACACTAACTATTACTATTAAAATCCCTTTCGTAAAAAGAATAAAAGTATTTATTCAAATTATTGATTTATTGGGTGAGCATGACCATCATCAAGGTAATCGTTTCTTCTGACTTCCGCTGCGCTGGAACCCGGATGTAGGTTGACAGAAAGCCCAGGGCACCAGCTAGCTAGGCTAATGGTGGCACCTCCGGGGCTTCCTCCCTGACTCTGTGGCCACACCAGCCTCTGCAGAGGGACGGCGGTGGGAAAAGAAGCGGAGGAATGGCCGGCAGCATGGCCCAGCCCCTGTTATGCGGGGCCGTGCTGTTCCCGGGGCTCTTCTACGGCCTGAGAAGAGCCCTTAGCCGCGGCTTCAGCCGGTGGAGCGAGGCAGATGTGGTGTGCGTCAGTGAGAGGTCAGCGCGCGCGCGAGCCGCTCCCGCCTCCGCCTCGTGCTGTGAACACCTGGTCACGTCGTTTAGTTGAAAGGATAAAATCTTGGGAAAGCAGTTAGAAAACGTAATGTAGTCTTTATTAGCATTTGTTGTGGTTTGGGGTGTCGTTACGCCGGCGGCTGCTGTGCGCGCGACGGCACCGCGTGCCCCCCTCTACTTCCGCCCCCAGTCTGAGTTAGGCTCTGTTTGTCCAGGCTGGTCTCTGCCCTCCACGCATCTTTGGCCACAGCTGCCGGGTTCCGGGTCGTGTCCTCATGCAGTGACGTCATGAACGACAGGTGTGTGTGATATTGTTTGTGTGTGTGTGTGTGTGTGGACCTGCTTCTGAGTGAGGCTTCTTGTCTTTGTTCCTGGTCAAACGCTCGCCGTCTGTGTGCCACAGCCACTGGCTGGTCAACGCCTTCGTCCTGTTCGGGGCTCCCTACATGGCCTTCGACGTCTGGGCCATGTACCTGAGCCACCACCACGCCCAGAGAGCCAGGGGGGGTCCCACCAGCCACGGCCTCCGGTCGCTGGGGGCTTTCCTCAGCCGGGAGTGGATGCTGGTGCTCCACCACGCGGCCCTGCTCTTCGTTTTCATGCCCATCACGTTGGTGAGGACGGGCCGAGGGTTTCAACGGTCCGAGCGGATCAGGTCCAACACAGATGAGCCTCTCAGTGGGCTGTGGCTTCAGTCTGTGGGTGGACGTGTCACTTTAGAAGCCGTGGAGCCGGACGGTTTTATTCAGACAGCACCACGTGACCACGTGTCACCCATCGGCTTTACAAAGACACGGTCTTATCAAATGTACCAATTGTTATTGAATGAATCCTGAAATGAACCTTAGTCCAGTTTATTCAGAGGCAAGCCAACAGATAGGATCCCTTTTCACAGGGAGAAACCTCCATCAGAGCCAGAACCGTGAAGGGCAGCCCTCTTTTTGGACCGGCAGGATAGAGACAAACACCATGATACCAGGCCAGGTGCATCATGGGACAGCAGTCTGGGCCTATAGAGGGAAGAGAGGTGCATGATGGGAGCCCCCCCCCAGCAGTCTGGGCCTATAGAGGGAGGAGAGGTGCATCATGGGATTAAATGTACCAATTGTTATCAAATGAATCCTGAAATGAACCTTAGTCCAGTTTATTCAGAGGCAAACCAACAAATAGAATCCCTTTTCACAGGGAGAGACCTCCACCAGAGCCAGAATCATGAAGGGGAGCCCCTATTTTTCGACTGGCAGGATAGAAACAAACACCATGATACCAGGCCAAGTGCATCATGGGACAGCAGTCTGGGCCTATAGAGGGAGGAGAGGTGCATGATGGGAGCCCCCCAGTGGAACTATAGGATGCTTCAGGGTCCCTGAGCATCTGTAACTATTAACTTTATCAGAAAGGAAAGTCTCATCTTAAAGGTAAAGGGGGGTCTGCTTCCTGAACCCAGACTGGTTCCACAGAGCCTCCCGTTCTGCTTTAAAAACTCAGGAACCAGAACCTACAGCCTGGCAGCACAGAGCTCTTCTCTATGGAAGCCTGTACCTGTGAGCTGTGATAGCCAGTACTTAAAGATTGAAATATTATTGATTAAGAGAAAACCTCCTTACATAGTCTGGTTAGGAATGGGTCTGATGCTTCAGAAAAAACTGATGTGTTACTTCAAACCTCTGGACAGCAGAAGGCGGCCCCCGGTTTTTCCAGGAGTTTGGTGAGGGCTGCCAGCTGAACAGTGTGAATGGTGTTTTGCAGTTCTTCAGGAGAGGCCTGGGGGACTTCTTCATCGGCTGCCTCTTCATCACAGAGTTCAGTACTCCCTTCGTCTCCATAGGGAAGATTCTGATTCAGGTAGTTCTTTCCTCAGAGAGCCAGCGAAACCTTTTCACGGCAACGGCTGCTGTCCTGCAGGTTGTTCTACGTTTCCCCCGCTTTCACACCCGGGTTCTAAAATCTGGGGGCCATCACTCGGCCAATCCATGTTTCGGGCAGTTTAGAGCGGGCGGTAGTCAGCGGCCATCGTGTGGTTTCTTTCCTTATATTTTAATCCGTACTGAATATGTCGAACAAAAAAAAAAAAGAAAGTGGTCGGACGAATACATTCAAGGATTCAGGTGTATCACGGAACGGGAGTCGGCGTCCTGTCTGTTTGATATGCAATGTCAAGTTGAGAAACTCTAGTCTCGCACCGGCAAAACTAAAGGAAACCTTCTTATTCTGGGCCCAAACAAGTATTTTGTGGATTAAAAACGACAAAAAACTAATTCAATTAAAAAACAATTTAATGTGAAAATGTTAAATTAGTTTTTTTTTTTAAAACACATTTATTTTTTATTAGTAAAATAATAAAAGAATATTTTTCAGGGCTGAAATTCTTTCATTGGGCCAAATATTTTTTTGGGGGCCAGAATAAAGTAATACCGTAATTTGTTGTGAGTTTATGCACTGTGTTGGTTTTCTTCTTTGAACAAGGTGATGTTCCTTTTGTGAACCAGTTAAAAAAAAAAAAAAAACATACCTATGTTTTGAATTTGGAAAAAAAAAAATCCTATTTTCACTACATCACTAAAGAAGGGTTCAGTGAATGCGCATATGAAACCGGTGGGTTCAGTACCTCAAAAAGGTTAAAAACCAACGATTTAAAACTTGCAGGACAGCAGCTCTGTACGCTTCGGACCATGCTGTGTCACAGTGTCAACGGGTCAGAGAGCTGAGAGTTTCTCCCCCCCCACCCGGTGTCCCCTGATCCGCAGCTGCAGCTGGACCACACCCTGCTGCACAGGGTCAACGGCGTCCTGGTGCTCCTGACCTTCTTCACCTGTCGCATCCTGCTCTTCCCATTCATGTACTGGATGTACGGCCGGCAGTTCGGGATCCCCGCCCACCGGGTGGCCTTCCACCTGCCCCTCCACTGCAACCTGGGGAACCTGCTGATCCTGGCCCCGCAGCTCTACTGGTTCGTCCTGCTGCTGAGGAAGGCCAACAGACTCTACCTGAGACGGAGAGGGCAGGCGGGAGTCGGACCAAAAAGCCCCCCCACTTCCCCGAACCATAAGAGCCAATGAAGCATTTTTGTCAAGGTTAGTGAGGAAAATGAGATCAAGCCAATGCCTTTATTGTCGAAATAAAGTTTGATTTTCCAATGAACTTTCACAAAGTTGTGTGTTTCAGTTGTTCCTGGAGAATCAGTAAATACTCACTGATCCTGTTTTTCATAACATAACAAAACGCTTTTTATTTCAAATATTAACAATACTCACATTAATAAAAAAAATAATCTAACATTCACTTTATTTTTGTTCCTCTGTGAACATAAAGTCATTTAGTAGTTTTGTTTCTGAATAATGGCGTTTCCAGTGCGACTGCTGGGCCCACCCCCAGCACGTGGCTGGGGGGGGGGGGGTGCGGAGGAATCGGACTGCCTGTAACCTGCTTTACCAGCCAGTGACTGGAATCGTAATCACTTGGAGTGGTCAGTCTTTGGTGGAAACACCGGGGGTGAGCGCGTGCTCAGGCTGCCGAGGACACCAGCTGAGCGATCTTCTGCTGCAGCGCCGCCTTCATCTTTTGGTCGCTCAGGTTGTCTGTGATGGTGGAGAAGAAGTGGCGGGTGTTGTCGCTCTCCAGGTGGCTGCAGCTGTCCGGGAAGGCGGCCATGACGGCCTCGTAGTGGCTGAGGATCTCCAGGCTGCACAGGAAGAGGGGCTCGCATTGGCCTCCCGGCATCATCACCTGGAAGGGCCGAGGTTAAAAGCACACTTAAATCCTAATCCAGTCCGTTCAGACGTGATAAACTCATCTCAACCAGATTCAGAAAGCAGGCCCACTCCACCCGAACGGCTGGTCTTACCTGGACGTGCTGGACGTGGCAGAAGAGCTGACTGAGGACAAAGAGAACTTCCTGGCCGGGAGCTGCCTCCATCTCCTCCAAACGCGACTCTTGGGATTTCTCGGGTGAGTTCCCCGCATCTTCCAGAGGGGGTTTGGGAATTCTAGGAGCCGCGGTGGGATCGGGGTTGTGCTTTCTGGACCCCGGAGCCGGGAGGGGCAGCTTGGCCTTCACGGAGCCGACCAGCTCCCGGGCGGCGTGGGCGTACAGCCGGCCGGCGTGGGCCCAGCCCTCGGCCGACAGCCAATGGGAGCAGCTGGAGCCGCACAGCAGCTGGAAGACCCGCAGCAGCAGCACCGACAGCCGGAGCTCGCAGGAGAACCCCCGCAGGTCCAGCAGGGGCAGGAAGTCCACGTACTCCAGGGAGAAGGGGACGTCCAGGCGGCCGGAGGCGATCAGCTCCCTGAGGGCCCGCAGGAGCCGGGCCCACTGGGACACGCAGCACCAGGGCAGGCTCTGGGTCAGCGCCACCAGCGCCCCCTTGCTGAACATGCCCACGTGGTGCGTGTTGCGCTGGTCCAGCGAGAGGCCGGACAGCATGGTGGACTGCAGGGGGTCGGACAGAGCGCAGCACTCCATCCAGGCCAGGAGGCCCGTGCCCTGGCCGTACTGAGGCAGCTCCACGCACGACCACTCCTACAGCGGGGGGGGGCACGGCGGGGGGGGGCAAACCAAGACAACAAGGCACAGAGGCGGAAACTAGTGAAGCGCGTATGGAGGCTATGACGTATGTGGTGACGTTTGAGGCCTCGCGAGCTGGCCGTACCACGTGACTGACTCAAGAAGTGGTTTGCGGTTTGGCAGTCTATTTGAAATATAATGGCCAGCAAAATGCAATGGATCCCCACCATCACACTTTGTGAACTTGGGTCTAAATTACGAGTTTGTTAGCGATATATTCAAGCTTCCCTCAAAGACAGACACCATACAAAAGTTAATACTTTACATATAAGCATCACAAACATCCATCCCTCCATTATGGTAACCGCTTATTCCCTAATGGGGTTGCGGGGGGACCTGAGCCTATCCCAGTAGCCAATGGGGAGAGGCGGGGTACACCCTGGATGGCGACATCACAAACATCATTGATTAATTTATTCAATGCTTCAGACTCCAAAGATAGAGTCTCATTATAATCACACTGTACGGTTTACATTTCTTGTCCACTTGATGGCACAATAGAGCAAATGAAGCACCATGAAGCTTCCACACCACTGAACCAATTAGATGGAACGCTTGAATGCTTGGTTTAAAGTTATTTAGCCTACTTACTTAGTTGTCAGACTCATGTTGAACAGGAATTTACTCTTATAACAACTTAATGGTTAGGATCCAAATATCGGATCAGGACAAGCCTAAATGTGAGTTGTCAGATTGCATAAAAGCATTGGGTCGTGTAGTGTGAGAAAATAAATCGTGAGCTGGCAAATTTGAACCCCAACGATTTGGTGGTGCAGTTTGAGCTGGAGCTACGTGCAACGATTGAAAATATCACACAGTGTACGCCCGGCTTTACTCTCTAAAGCCAAGGCCGATTTACCGGGTGAAAAAACTACTGGTCACGATTGATGTGGTCAATATGCGCTGTAGCCCCTCTGCTTAACATGGGGGGGTGTTGGCTAGCGCCAGCATGGGAGGACGTTAGCGCGGCCGGGGGCCTACCTGCTCGGGGAGCTCGCACACCGTCAGCAGGGACGCCGGCGCCTCGTTCTTGAAGTGCTGCCCCCACACCGGCTTTAGGTGGAAACGCGCCGTCCAGTCCAACGGCTCGGCCTTACTGTAGAGCCAGGACAGAGGCCTGGACCAGGTGCCGGGGGCCGCCGACACCTCCGCGCCCACCAGCCCCCCCAGCGCGCCCAGAACCGAAACCAGGAGCTCCTTGGTGTCCATGGAGCGCAGGAGGATGGTGCCGTCAGGTTTCTGCTGCCAATATCTGGCAGAGACGAGGGGGGTGGGTTGCCGGTCAAGGTTAGTTACCCGTGTGTGCGCTGTCTAAGGGTCGTTACCAAAGCGGGAGGTACGTGGAAAATGCTACACACCTCAGGGTCTGGTCGTAGAGCTGAGCCAGGACGAAGAGGAGGGGGAAGGGAGAGCAGTCCATCACCCAGTGAGGGGAAAGCGCCGGTGTCTGGACGTCCACGGACAGAGCGGCGTGAAGAAGCTGCAGGCTCAGCTCCAGATCAGAGCTGTGGGAACCTGGAGAAAAGGCGATTGGTGAGTGAGCGCCAGTAGGCCGGCCGGGAGCTGGGCCGAGACCCACCGCTCAACAACCGAGACGCCAAATTAGAAAAGTCTTTTGGTTTTCCACACCGCCCCCACGCCCATTCCAATGTCCCCTGCTCTAAACCAGCTGGAAGACAGCTGCAGAATGCTGCTGCTAGAGTTCTGACCAGAACCAGGAAATACGACCATATCAGTCCAGTGCTAAGGTCTCTCCACTGGCTTCCTGTCACTCAGAGAATAGACTTTAAAACAGCTCTACTTGTGTACAAGTCTCCTCATGGGCAAGCACTGATATGTTAGAGCCATATGAACCAGATCGGACTTTGAAAACCTCAGGTTCTGGTCTCCTGATGGCGCCCGGAATCAGAACTAAACAAGGTGAAGCTTCATTTCAGTTCCATGTTCCTAAAATCTGGAACAGGCTTCCTGAAGATGTGAGACAGTGTTTAAATCCAGGCTGAAAACGCTTCTGTTTAACTGTGCATATGGAAAATTGAATGTATTTTATCTGCACCCTTCACTTTTCATCTGTCCAATTCTTATTATTTTTCTTGTCATGTTTTTCTGCTTTTAATATGTCTGTGGAGCACTTTGAATTGTCTCATACACGAAATGTGCTTTACAAATAAGCTTCCCTAAATTCCTGCTCTTGCCCGTTCGGGTCTGCTCAGCTGAGCTGTGATCGGTGTCTGCATCCCTACAGCTTACGCAATAGTTTAAATAAAATTTCCAAAAATAAAAAGGATTCGTGACAGTGTGCAGGGGGACACTCACCGACGTCGGAGAGATTGGGCAGAACAAAGGTGTCCACCACCTCCCGAGGCGTGAGACAGCTCTGTTGCTCCTCCTCTCCCTCTTTCATCGGATGGGGGGTCATCAGCAGACCCAGGAAGCGGAGGAACTGGTCTCTGTCGCCGGCCGACAGGGATTTGGCCCCGACTGTGTCCCGTAGGCACCTGCAGAGCAGGCTGCCCCCCTCCTCCGTCTCATCCTCGGGGGGCCGGAGTCCAGGCAGCTGCTGGAGGATCTTTGCGATCAGGGAGAACCCCCCCTTGTTGAAGACGGCGGAGTGGCAGCAGTGCCTCAGGGTCGCCTCCGGGTTCTGGAAGGCCATTCTGGCCACTAGAGTGACCGCCGTGCTCAGGTTGCCCTGCGACGGTGAGTCCGATGCCGCCCCTCCTCGGATGATGCAGTTGAAGGCCATGTTGAGCTCCTGTTCGAATCCCACGGCCGCCGCGGCGGGGGCGGGCTCCCCGAAGAACCCCCGGCTGGACAGCCTCAGCATGGCGGTCAGCGCTTCGTTCATGTCTCCCGACGGGAGCGCCGAGAAGATGTCGGCCAGGGCCTTCATCAGCTTCCTGCAGCGGCTGAGGTCGCAGCCCTCCGTGTGCAGCCGGTCCACCAGCGAGGAGGCCAGGCCCATGAGGGGGCCGCGGCGCCGGAAGGGGGCCGGGTTCTTCTCCAGGCAGTCCAGCCAGGCCCGGTCAAAATGCGCCCAGGACGCCTCGCTGGCGAACAGCGCGGCGAAGTCCTCCTGGTCGTCCAGGCGGTGGGCGATGACGGTGCTGACCACCTGCAGCTGGGTCTCCGGGCTGACCTCCGGGGAGGGGGCGGCCAGGGACTTCAGTAGGTCCCAGAGGGGGTCCCCCTCCCGGTCATCGTCCAGAGCCGCCAGGACCCTCCGGGCGCTCTGCCGAAGCCGCGGGGCGGCCGGCGCCGGGCCGCCTTCGGCCCCCAGGAGGCCTTTATCCCGCCAGGCCCGCGCAAGTTCCGAAACCGTTTCCAGGGCCTGGCCCCGCGTTACGGCCTCGGGTTTGAACCGCGACGGGGAGCTGGACGCGCGGAGGTCTCTCTGAAGCTTTCGGATAAGGTCGGGGCTTATCACGTCGTCCTCTCCGATGAGTTCGCACAGGCCGCGCAGCCTCTCTTCGGCCGGAACTACAACTTCCTTGTTGATTAGGAAAGACGTGTAACACGCATCGAGGGAAACGGAGAGGGCCCGGGAGCAGAGGTCTGCCGAGGAAAAGCGAGACGCCGCGGCGTGAAGCGCGCAAAGGAGACGGCGGAGAACGTCGGGATTTTCCGGCGACGCCGCCGAATCCGCCGCGTCCAGTTTTAACCTCTTAGAGGCCCGAGCGGGAAAACCGGACGGTTTGGAGGCGAGGCGATTAAACTGCTTGGCAAACAGCATCTCCATGCTTTCTTTTTCTTCTTCTTCTTCTTTCCCGTCGTGCTCGTGTTGGCCTTTCCACAGCTCCCACCACACTTCCAGGAAGAAACGCAGGTCATCCTCCCCTGTGGGATCGCACATCATGTGTCCGGTCAACCTGTCCAGTTCGGCACAGATCTGAGGCACGGGTAGCTTTAAGAGGCAGCTGGCAAAAATCTGCGCCGCGCCCGTGGACTTCATCAGCTCCATCAGCACGACGGTGTTGACCTCCGGGAGGCTGTTGGTCAGGCAGAAGAAAGGATTCTCCCTCCAGGCCTCTTCGACGTCCTCCTCGACCTCGGTGCCCAACAGCTTCAACCACACGGTACAAACAATCTTCTTCCTCCAAGTCGAAGCCTCCGGGTTGGCCTGGAGGCCCGTGTCCTCCTGCCCACAGATTTCTCGGACGGCCTGCAGGACTGGACGTCCCACCTGGCTCCAGTCAGCTTTCTGTATGGAGGACAGGGACGAGGGGTGGCACGACTTATCTGCCTGGAGGAAAGCGCCTTGAAGAACTGCTGCGTCTGAAAGAACGAGAGAGAAGGGGTTGAAAACAGACTTGGAACAGCATATTTCTTTATTTAAAAATTTTTCTGACCAGCAGATATGGCAGCTCTTTATCTTTACTCATTACACAACTAAATGACTTGAGCACAGAAAATGCTGTGAAATTCAAATTTGAACAAAAGTTAGTTTCTGAACATACCCATACACACACACACACATATATATATTTACACACAGGTGTACAGAAGAACCCACAAACTCACAACTCACACACTCACGTCTCACGCGGGTTTTCTCGAAGTTCACAGTAACCTGAGAACCATGAAAACGTTTACGTGTCCCGTTACCTTTGTTCAAAACCAGCGCCATGGTTGCTTAAACTCCGCTAAGCTAAATAATTTGCTACAATAAGTCCGGTCTGCTTCGTAAACTACTCCCGCGTGTCTGTTCCAAACTGGACGGGACAACATCAGTCCCTGGGCCGCCTGTCAACAACGGCTCTTCCGGGTCAACAACACTCCGCCGTGGCCGCAGCGGCTCACAGCGCCGCCGCAGGACGGACTCGGTACTGCAGCCGTGATGACGTCACGCAGAGATTTTGCGCGTGTTGAGGGGGTCAGCAGTCCTAAACGGTCATCGCCTTCCCGATCTAATGTGCCGTGTGGCAGAATACGGACACGCGCGACGCATTCCATAACGTGAATGACCACTCAATGATATATTCGCGTTGTTTTATGAAACGCCACCACTGGTCACGTGATCCCTTCGCCAGGCAAATCAAGTTTTTCTTTTAGAAAATTGAAAGTGAAAGCATTTTTGACCAACTGTGTCTTGCATGCAGGACGAACGTTCATAGTCGAAGTCGCCAACTTTCACGATGGGTCTTCTGTTAAAGATTCTTATTTACTGTTATCTCTGCACCGGCAAGTTGTTCTTTGGATTATTCCTTGTTGTGGCTATTATAAAGTTTCTAACAGCTAAACACTTTTTCAAATGAATGACAGGACTTTTGTGCAATGGCAATTAGATTTTTTTTGTTGTACATCTTGTTGTGGGATTTGTATTTCTAAGTTGTGTTGACCTACTTGGATTGTCTGTTTCTCAGGTGTACAGAGTGTCCAGCAGATTCAGTGGCTTCCCTGTCAGTTCACCGATGAACATGTTTCCATCAATCACCTGGGACACACTGAAACCCAGCTCATTCCCAGAGAGGCCATGCTGCAGTTTGGTCAAAAAGGAGACGCCCCCGTTAATCCCCAGGCTATCACTTTCCTGCTCACCGGTCAGTCTCCGGCCGTTTTGGTCTCTTCACCCTGAAAGGTGAAGAGTTCATTTTTATTTTTTATTTTTTTTAGCATCCAAGCTGGACCTGCGGCGGCATGTGGACGGGGTGGAACCAGAAGAGCTGGAGTGCGTGCTGCGCAGATACAGTACCGAGGGCATCTACGTCCGATGGCCGGTCCAAGGAGCCCAAGGGTACAACCACTGGTTCACCTGCACCCTCAAACACAGCGAGGGTCACTTCACCGTCACGAGCTTTCTCAGGCTTCCGTCGGACGGCCCTCCACCAGAAAAGCAGGACTACCACAAATGGCCTCCAATCGCTGACAGAGAAACAATTACTACATCAGGTAACTATTTTTTCATACCAGGACTCTGAAATCTAACCAAGAAGACGCGATGGCAGCTGGTCAAGTTGTGGAGTTCCGTAAAAGATAAGCATGGCCTCTCTGTAAAGCAAGTTTGTTTAAGTTTATGCATTTAGCACACGCTTTTATCCAAAGCGACTTACAAAGTAGACACAATGTTACAGACACTAAGTTCACTAGAGGAAAATCCCTACTCAGAATGAGTGGTGACACCAAAGAGAGAGAGATGGAAGTTCAAAAAGAGTAGTATAGGGGGTACAGAGGTATGGGTAAGAGTTGGGATAGCTCGTCTTCACGTTTCTCTGTGTGCTTCGTCTGTTTCCCTAGTTGCCATGGTTATCAAAACTCACTCTCCATCGCTGAAAACCAGACTCAGTTCTCAGCAAAAGCTTCACTGCCAATTTGACATTGACCACCGAGGACCAGACTACACGGTGGAGTGGCACCGGCAGCGGCGGGGAGAGAGGACCACGCTCTTCAGCCATATTGCCCGCTCAGGCCAGACCAAGGGGACCGGCGTGGTCCAGAAGGCTCTCGCAGGAGGGGATGCATCTTACACCCTCCCCTTCGTCAAGATGGCCAGCGAAGGAACCTACATATGCTCTGTGTCTGTGACTCCGCTGTCCGGGAGTGTGGACGTTAATCTGCAGATTGAAGGTGAGGAAAAGTTTAGAGTTTTTGTGTGTTGGATGTAAATTAAGGCAAATTTCCAGTTAAATCTCATTTGATTTTAGTCAAGAAAAAGCAACAATGATCCATTAAGGTCCTTTGCCCAGTGGCTGTAATCATTGTTGTGATTACATACAGCTAAAAGTGTGTATTGCTCTTATTCCCTCTCTCCTCAGAACCCCCCCGCGTGTCCCTTAACGTGGAACCCACTCTCTCCCTGCAGGAGGGTGGGGAGCAGAAGATTGTGTGTGAGGCGGAGAACTACTATCCTCTGGATGTGGAGATAGTCGTGCATGAGCAGGACCCGGCGGCGTCCGGTCAGCGGGTGGGCGCCCCCCTTCCCAAAGCGCTGACGAATGTCCTGCTGTCCAGCCACAGGCACAACCAGGACCAGACCTACTCCGTGTCGGCTTTTTTCTACATCCAGGCCTCGCTCCAGATGTCGGGACGGCAGTTTACCTGCACCGTCTCTCACAAGTCTCTGAGAGTGCCGGTTCGAAAGAGCTTCATCCTGAACGTTGAAGGTAGGCCTAACCTCTTATGGTCAGTGGTCAAATCGTCTTTTTTTTTTCTGTAAAGGTCATAATAACATCAGTTCATACACCTTAAAGTCAGTGTAACTGTATCCTCTCTTATGTTTTAATAAAATCCTGTCGCATTCTAGTTTTGACCAGATTATGTTTTCCAACAAGCTCAATAATGGCAGTAGAGCAAAAGATGATAGGTCATTTTTTCCATTTGACCACACTCCTGGTCGCAGGAGTTAATATCTGTTGTGTGTTTTCGCCACGCAGAGAGGGTCAGCTGGATGTTTTACCTCACTGTCGGCTTCATTGTGCTCTTACTGTTGGTCATCCTGGCTGTGATGATACCCCAACTGCCCCTAGGTGAGTGAGGAAGCCCTTCGACCAACGAGCCTGGGAGTTCAATTTGGAGACAAATAAAACAAAGATCCGGACCAATCGTATACAATATCACTGAGAAATACTTGCATAAATGCTGTTTCCATTCTATTAAATTATTAAGTGTTGATTTGCAAAATATTAACCGTCATTTATTTTCTCCACAGTAGGAAAGAAGACAGTACAGGTAAATCAATAGGGGGAGAATGGTTTTATTTAATCTGAAACGCCATTGAAAATGATTTAACTAAGCGTCTGTGTGTTTGTGTGTCTGTCCAAAACAGAAGAAGCCATACTGAGCAGCAGTTCTGGTGTAAGTGGAACACTGAAGTCGTCCCTCATCCTTTTGTTTTTCTTCAAAAAATGCTGCACGTTTGATTTTTTTTGCCTGTTGGTTAGTTGTGATTTCTGTTAGATTTGTTTATTTTATGTTCAATTTAATTTAAAACTGAATGTCTGAACTTCTTGCAAAAGAACTGTTCATTTCTGAGAGAAATGAAGAGCAATGGCAGCATAAACCTGTGGTGGTTTGACTGTAAGTGGACTTTCAGTGGGATACTTTCATGCATACTCATGTGCCTGCACAGGGAAACTGGCACATGTTCTCTACCAGCAGGTGGAAGTGTTGACCACAGATTTAGCTTAAACGAGTGGGAAGTAGAAGTAATTAGCTGACAAATTGTTGTCTTACATTGTCAATTATGATTGCAATTAAAGTTATGAATAGGCTTTATATGCAATTCAACATTTGTCTGAGACCTCAGATACAAATTGTTCCCTAAATGCTGGCAGTCTGGAGCTTTTTTCGTTTACATGATTTTTGTGTGTGTGTGAACAACAAGCAGTTCTGGTGATGGAATATGAAAAAATTGATTAAATGTCCTCGAATGTTTTGTTGCCCTTTTGTCTCTCTGTATATGAAAAGCTTTATGTTTCTCCTGGTGTTCAGAAAGCAAGTAAGATGTATCTATAAAGCACTTCACAATGATTAAAAAAAGACCATATGACCCTAGAACTTAGTAAGAAGAAGGGTTTTAGTAGTACAGGTGTAGAAGGAAATTCAAAAGAAATGCTAAAATGTACTCGTAATCATTCAAGAGAGGTTTCCGTTGTCCACCAGATGTCACCATTACTGAAGTCTAGAAGCTTTGAACCTTTTTCAGAACAGTTAGGAGAGCTCAGAGCTTCATGAGGCTTCAACTGCCCACCACAAAGAAACAGGTACATTTCAAAGAACCAACGTCTTCTAGGTATGAGACCTGAGGAGGTGTGACCTCCCGCATAGGTCTATCATCAGGCCTCGGAATGACCCTCCAGGCCTGATGAGAAATAGCCTGCAGCTGTGCAGGCACCAACGAAGATCCTGAAGAAAGCAGGATGCCTCACACACACACACACATACACCAAACACACTCACAGCAGAACCCACAGAAACTGGACCTCAGGACCATCAGGACCCAGATCCAGACCCGGACCCAGACCCAGACCCAGGTCTGTGCACAGTTACCTGAGACAAGGGTAACTTTCCAATGTTCATCTAATGGGATAAGACATCATTTTTTAAATTTAGTACATCTAATCCACTGCAATATTTAGTCCTCTGTGTTTTTTTGTAAAAAAATGTTTGTTTTTGCATCAAAAATAGAAATGCAAGAATCTACTAAAACACACCAGATAGAGCAGGTTCTTGTGGTGATATCTGGAAACAGCTAGTTTACCATGAGAAGGACCATAATTTTCATGTTAGCTGCTCTCCCCATGTATTCCACCGTATAAGATCATCTGGAATTGAAGCTGAATGTAGCTTAGCTTTGTTAGCTCCAAAAACCTGGAGATGTTTTTTCCTAAGTATCTGATGTTTCCGGCATAAAATGGTAGTCTGTATATTTTGGGCACTGTAGACCAGTTAATGGAATAAATTGAAAAAGCACTGGCAACTTTTTTATGAGTGAGATTGAGTTTGTTAGAGATACCTGTGACTTTTGGAGAAAAAGCGATAGATCATCTGCCTAAAAGCTTCAGAATCAGAAATCAGAGTCGGACTTATCCTGTTGTCCAATTTTTGGATTGAATGGCTTTTTGTCTGATGTTTGGGGCCTCTCTACAGAATGAAGGCTGGATAAGCATGGTCATCAATCTTAACATATGCATTTGCAGAACTAGATAATACACGACACACACAAGGAGGAGCAGAGAAAGCAAGTTTGTAACGTTTATCGTGAGATGTATTTCCAAATCTGACACTGGATATTCTTAAGCAAATGGAAATACTTCTGCTTCCAAATCCATCCCATTTAAACGGGTTCTCCCACTGTGACAAAAATCAAAGCCGATGGGGGCACTGGATACCTTCTTTACAAATCAGGAAAAACTGGCATATGTTTTGGCTTTCTTTCTTAGAAAATAGAGCTACACTGGTGTCAGTTTGGCAGTCTTTTCCTTTTAGGATCTATATTGAGGTTATACTGGATGACTGTAATTTTAGATTAAACATCATCATCAGACAATACACCAATAACTAATTCTGGCTCCAGAGACGGAGATTTACTGGAATTTGAGTAATGACTTGTTGCATCAGTCCTGTGTAATTGTAACGGCTTCATCCAGATTGGAGACAAAAGGCAAGCCTGGGCTGGTGGTGAATGTAGTGTAATTTGTCCTTAGATAAACTGAATCCCCCACAAACACACACACACACACACACACACACACCAGTGAGATGTTTAAAAACTACAAAGAACAATGAGATTAGCATTCTGCCGGAGGATAAAGATGACTTAATGTTTATCTACCTGTATTCCATCTTTGCTGCTCTTATCTATGATGTCATATCTCTAGTCCTGTTGTTATTAGTCAAGATGGAACTTGACTGACTTTGGTGGGTGAGTAAAGAGCAGCATCAGGTGTTTGTTTTTTTTCACAAAAAGAGGACATATTATTTGAAAAAGAAGAAATATCTTGCTCATATAGTTTCATGCTCTTTCTGAAAAGGATGGGGCTGCATTATGTAACACTGATTATGCAAACCAGTATGAACATGTACAGTAAGATTGTTTTTTTTATTATTTTATATAACCTTTAAAAATTCATGTCAAAATTTGTTAACAGGGGAAATAATCAAGAGTCAAATATTTCTGAAAGTCCCTCTAATTCTACAAAACATTAGGAACTACATCATAAAAGACTATGTGGATCTCAGAGTAATAGTTTGCCTCACAAACTGACATGTAGAGGCTGTAGTTTCTGGCCCGTCTCAAGTGTGGGATAGTCTTTGATGCATTGGGACTGTTTTATGTCTTTTAGCTTTGCTCTGCTATAAAAAAAAAAGAAAAAGGATTCAGTCCTGGATTCTCTATCACAAAGCAGATCTTTGTGAAAGAGCAATAGTAATATCAAGGTGAAGATTCTTCAGTAAGCTTTTATTTAATACACAGCTGAATTGATCCTGTAGAATTTTTCAATGCATACTGCAGAAAAAAAGATCAAAAGTCATACAATCAAATAAGTAAAACAAATTATCACTATATTGTGGTGAATTTTGGGTAAGTTTAGATTTAACCACACAATCTAAAATCGTCTGAGCAGCTCATCATCAACGCTTTATTCCTAATTTTGATCAAAGTTTATGCTTTGAGAATGAACAAAAAAGATTTTCCTTCTCACTTTGTGGTGCTTCAATTCAAATACTCTGATTGATTTAGCTTTTTCTCAATAAATGTGGTGGTAAATATCTGTGAAGATTTTCAGTCATCCAAGTCCTGGTCAAGCTTGGAAAATTCAGGTTAAGCAGCTGGAGGAAAAGTTCTCTAGAAGACGTTTGGCCTCTCATCCAAGAAGATTTTCCAGTTCTAACTGATGATTGGGAGCTCTGAGAATAATTTACTTTGGAGTGTTGGAAAGTGTGGTAAAGAAATACAGAAATGTGGAGGTGTGATAGTTCTTATAGTTTGTATAGTTCGTTATCATGGAAGCTATCTCTTTTGATTTTTGGATGGGAATTCAGTACCTACACCAAGTCCCAGACACCAAACCAACAACCACACACTGAACTATTGTGTTCGTATTGTTGATCCATTTGAAACTAGCGGAACATTCTCCACCTAATTGTGTTTTTGAGGAGAACGTGATCTTTTTTCTAAATACTCTTGCAGTTATGATCCGTCTGCTATGACTTCATATCAGAGCTGACAGGACAGATAATATGACGATAATAAACAGTGAAGGAATCATCTTCTCCTGGAGTGTTGCAATAGGTCTGGAACAACCCCAAACTCGTTTTCAAAAACATAAACATTTGACTGGAAAAACAAATCGGTTCACTTCCATCAGTGAGCTCAGTGTCAAACGCTGGCATGTTTAGTTTCAATTCAGTCATGTCTCAACCCTACCAGTCATTCTGATGAAGTCAGGGTTCCCTGAAATGTTAACACAGAGCAGCCAATAAAAAAAAAAATACATGTCACAACTTGAGCCCACGGGCTTATGAAAGCACTATCTGCTTTCAGAAACATCACGCCTGCTCAGGTCAGTAAAAGTATGATTTATGTAGCACACTTCAAAACCAAATGTTTAGTCAGTTCGTAAAATGCAGATGTGTCATCCCATAGCTATGTTACAGACACACTAATAGTGTTGAAAGATTCCTAACTGAGTTTACAGTGTCCAAATGAGAGCTTGAGTTATGCGGTGGAGATGAACAAAAAAGAACGGATGGTTGGAAGCGAGGTGATACTCCATGATTGAGCTGTGTCATTCGGAATTTAATTTTAATGTATAGCTTTAACCTTTTTTCCTATTTCCCCAGTTCATGTGTAAGTGGAAACAGAAGAGGTAGGGTTACTGTAGACAATAGTGCTGCATTGAAACAATAGTGACCAAATATTCAAAATTCTTCATTCTTTACCGCTAGCTTTGGTGATGAGTGGGCAGTATATTCACTTAGTATTGCAGAAATATGAAAGGAAAAGACCAGCTAGTAAGGCTGGCACAGTTATACTTGTCTGTACGATGCAATCTTTATGATGTTCTAGATTAGGGTTATTATTATGGGGCTTGAACCTATGACCATGGTGTCATTAAAGCCAAGTTCTGACCAGCTGAGCTGACCGGCCCATTCCAGAAATTTCTGACCGAAACAGTTCCCAAAAGGCCTCAAAGAAGGCTTAAACAAGAAAGCCTATGAGCCTAAATGAAAATTATTCCTTTCATATTACCTGACCATATTTTGATTGTATGTTATTTTGGATCATTTAAAGAATCTTAGACAAGTCTGAACTCCAAGAAAGAGAACTTTCAATCAGCGTCTGAAACTCATACAAGATTATTATAAATGTGCCTTCTAAAAAAAAGGTGCTTCCCCCCTATTATCTAATGAATAATAAAACACTAATAAAACACTAATATGCTCCAACATAGGGCTCTTCTCATAGGCAAAGTGTGGGGGTTGAGAGAGGGTCAGTGACTTCCTTGAGGTGAATCAAGACCGAACTTTTTGACCACAGAAGTCCAGGCAACAAATCTGTAGTACTTCTGGGAAACAGGAGAAGTATCTGTTGGTTTCTCTCAGCTACAGACCACTTGACATAAGTTTACCAATTTCTGGAATTTAGGCCATATGAGGTCATTTATTTCTCAACCGTCTCTTTCCCCAAATAATAAAGATGACAAGTGGATTTGTTTGCTCACACCCTTCTAAACAAATCCTGATATTCAAATGGTCACAGGAAAGACATTCTTATGATTGTTTCATGGACTTAAGAACATTTATTTCTAATGTACTGAAATATTGTCAATGATTATCAAAAAAACAAAGAAAGATTATCAAAGAAACTCCCTTTTACTGCATTTCTATGCTGAAAATATTCATATTTGTGTTTTATTTTCAAAACTAATTTAATTTGAGATGTGATCGAAGATATTTACAGATTTTTTTTAAAAAAGTGGCTTTCAAAGAAATGTGACTCAGACAGCTTCTTTCCTGTTGTGTTGTAAGTTAAGTGAGGATCATACAATTTCCTTACTTTAACAGCTTTGGTCAAACAGTGCTGCTTTTTTTTTTCTTGCTCCGTGTGAGTGTGTAACTTTCCCAAGTAAGTATTTTTGAAGAGCTTTATTGACCATAAGGAAAAAATATTAATGGAAAATACATCTGCAGCTTCCATTTTTAAAAACCCACAGATGAGCAATGAAACTGAAACCTCTGATTTGTGTGTGGAACTGTTACCAGTAGACACAAATACTAGGCATGTGTGTGCCTGTATGCGTCTGTGTTGATGTTCGAGGGGAGAGAGTAAAGATCACACATGGGAAGACAATTAATGAGACCCCGGAGTCTCATTGTATGAGTGAATACACACTTGCAGCATACACACACACTGTTGACAGTAAGCAGGAGGGGGGGAGTGTCCGAGTGTTTGAATAGCACACACACACACACACACACACACACACACACACACACACACACACACACACACACACACTCCGGCTATCTGGTTTGGAATGTTTGCTCTGTTGGAGTCCAGTTACACAAGGTAGGGGGGTAGTCCTCACCCTGTCTCATCCTAAACATCATCTAAAGGATCATTATAGTGCAGAAACAAAAGATTACAGACGTGATCACTTACTTACTTAATTTATCTCTTGTCTTCAAATGAGACTTTATATTCGCAAAGTAAACATAGTAAATGGTCACATTATATCAAGTCCACTGAGAGAACCCCGGTAGCTTTTATGTGCATCGTGAGCCATTTATATTTATCTTAGTTTTACTTGTATTGCTATGACACGATTTAAAGGCCATGATACAGTTGAATGATAGATCCCGATCTTTTTAACAGGTATTCGGTCTTTTTGCTTCATCCCTCATTTTTATATACCACTGAATAAGCATGATCAAATCAAATTTTCATGAGAAGAGATAGAAGCGATGCCATTCAGTTCCCCTGCATGCTTTCCATTCCTCCTCCCCTCACATTTACAACTCTTTCCATGGTAGTGTTCTACTCTACCACACCCTCCTCCCAAATACCTCCCATTCTCCTCCTCCTTCCAAGAGAGAGAGAGAGAGAGAGAGAGAGATAGAGGAGTGATCGGCCCTGAGAGTTTAAACGCAGGAGAGAGCCAGCCGAGCGCACACACACACGCTATGACATCATAGTGTCCAGGTCTGAAGAAACAACAATGAGCTGTAGCCAGACCACGGCTGAGGTAGGTCAGTTGGAGATGAGTTTCTTTTCTAATTCATTGAATGCTTGAAAAAATGAAAGTGTGTAACGTTAAATTCACAGCTGTTCTTCTTCTAGTCCTTGTCTTTTAAAGTTGATTTTCTTGCTTTTCCTGTGTCTGATCTATTGCAGAAAGAAGTGGATCTTTTAGGAGTTTGACAGTCTTGTTTCCCTTATGCTTTCAGGTGATAGTTTAAGTGACTGGTACTGGTAAAGAGGAGCTTATGAAAGAAGACAAACATGCTATCTGCTGATTAAGTTTAAAGTGAATAACCCAGAACAGATTTTAGCCCCAGTCTGGTAAGCTCTCACCTCTCGAGCCCCGTTCATCATTCCCCATTACCTCACGTTAAACCCCTCAGCATCCTAGCTAAGGCGAGTGGACTTCCTAACTGACCGGTGGCAGCAGCTGGTCCGATGGAAGGTCCGGCCCTGGCCGCGCTGGGGGACCTGTGCGAGGCCCGCTCTCCCTCTCCGGAGGGGGAGACGGTGTGCGCGGCCCTGGCCCGTTACGAGACCACGCTCCGGGACGCGGTGAGGAGGATCCACGCGGACGTGGCCGCCTTCAAGACGGGCGTGGAGCGGCGTCTGGACGAGACGGCCCACCTGGCCGACCCCCTGGAGCGGGCCGTGGTCCAGCTCCAGCAGGAGAACCGGCAGCTCAGGAACCAGCTGGAGGCCCTCGCCCGACAAGTGGAACTCCTGAGCGGCATCAGAGGCGGGGTGCTGAATAATAACCACGGTCCCGGCCAGAAACACTACGAAGTTCTTCAAGGAAACCACCAGGATGTGAAGGAAGTGGTCTACGGAAAGGGTGAGGCTCACACTCAGAACCAGGCTTACGTCTACAGTCTGAGCTCCACTTCGGGAAGCCACGCACAGACCTACAACGGCCTCGGCGGTCAGTCGAACTCGTCTTCGCCCCCTGGAGTGTTCCCGTGCTCCCAGAGCTCCGGCAGCCCCCCCGCTGGCCCCAGAGGGGCCTCCATGGTGGTGTGTCCGGCGTCCGGCTGCAGCCCCTCCATCGCCCGCTTCTCCAGCCGAGCCACCTTCGCTCTGTCCAGCAAGACCAATGTGAGTAAGACGTTTATCCAAAAGTCATACAAAGTACCCACGTGCTCCCTAACATAATGACCGACATAGTGCTCTAATAAAGCATTATTCACCGCACATTTGATACTAAGAATAATGATTAGTAAAATTACTCCAAATTTGTGTTTCCACCACTTTGTTTTACATGAAAGGAATTAAATAGATAGATTTATCTCAACAATTAAATTGTATTTATACAACAGAACTCAGCCGGGATGCTAAAGGACAAAGAACATAAGTCAGAGTCAAGAGACATTGGAAAATTGTTGATTATTTTTTCAAACTTTAAATGAGAAATCACAATTGAAAAATGTAAGATCCAATTGATCATAGTTGCTTTGGTCATCCTAAAAAAAAAACCCAAAGAAAACAAGACAATTCTATTTTTTCTTTTATTTAAACCCTTTCTTTACACTACCAAATAAATATAAAGCTTGATGAGTGAAACTAAATTTACTCGATGTACTAAATGTACCGCCTCCTCATGATAACAGGCCTTTTTTACAATATAATTTCAGAACAGACACTCATGACGCGTCTAAGTTAAATCAGAAAAGGACATTTTGATTGTGACAGGGTCTCTTTTAATCCAAGCCATGACATTTTAATCACCTAAGTGAATTTTTTAATGCATATCCTCGACTTACATCTTTTTATACAACTTAACGAAAAAGTTTGAATAATTATTTGACATTTTTACAGGTTGAACGTTGCATGTGTTCTGTAAGCCGCTTCCCCTTTACAATATAATTCAGGCCCTGCTGGTGGGAGTGTGTTGTAGGCTCTCTCTAGAAATCAGTCTATATGCGTTGCTCAAGGAAGAGTTTTCTGTGAATACTGTCCATGTATGGAATTCAGGCGATAGCACATCTGCAGTTGCTGGACTGTGACGGTTTTAGCAGATATTAGGTTGAGATGGTTTTTCCACAGTTGGGAAGAAGAAAAAGCAGAGAGCTTCTTCACTTTCTTTAGTTTTATTGGAAAGTTCCTGCTGATCAAGGTGGAACTGTTCTGTTTCCAACTATAGTATTTCCTTGTGATGTCAGCTGGAATACACTCTCCCTGTTTAAAACACAAGAAGCCACACGTTCACGTAATGCTAATAGCTACCCCGCCTGCATTTGTACTTATCAAGCTATGTGGTGAAGCCAAAAGGGGATCTTATCTTCTCTCATATCATCTGGTAAAGGGAAAAACAGAACAAGGACTGTAGCTGGCTAAATCATGTCATATTTGCAAGAGACCAAAAAGATACAATGCAAGTTCAGCTAGCTGTTCAAACAGGCCTGGCTGAAAAAATATACACAAACTCACACGCACACACTGCATGTATTTGAATCGGCTCCAGACTAAGCTGATGCTATCAGCGAGTGGGAGATGTGTATAGGCGTGTCTGTCCTCCAGCCGGCTCTCCAGCTGTTACAATCCAGCTGTCAATCATCAGAAAAGCACCCACACACCCACAGCGTGTGAGCGGGATCTACGTCAGATCAGGATGACACACACACCCCATATTTTTGTGTATAATGAAAAGTTCGTTCTGATATTTGAACATGAAGCTGAGATAAGATATAACAGATCTTCTTTCTTTAGAGAGATTTATTGTATCTGCTTAAGATGATGATTAATGTTATTCAGTTAATGTAAAGTCTGGTATTATTAAAATGGTGATGTTCACATTAAGAAGCTTGAATGAGAACCCAGCTGTGTGCATGGATGTACCGTACCCGCTTCCATCTGGAAGGTTTTATAGCTTTGTGCAGAGATAGCTGCAACTGGTCTGTCACCGAATGGTTTTCAGCTGCCAGAAGGAGCTGAGATCAGCATCAGGACACGGCTAAGGCCTCAGCTATGTCCTCTCTTCCTTTTCATTATCTGAATGTGTTCACATTTCCCAGAACAAACACACATTGCACACACACACACATTCTACGAATCCTAGAAAGCAAGTCTGATGACAGATTTTTTCCAGAACTGTAGTTTCTCTTTATTTTGTCTCTTACCAAATACCTCCAGCCTCATGATCTTTGTGGCTGACTAAATTTTACATCTGACTATAATTTAATTTATTTTTAATCAGTCTTAATGAAGTTTTAGCTATCTTTTAAAAGAGACTAAAGGAAGGTGTAGAAGCAAACTAAAATGATTAATTTACCTGTTCCTAAAATTAAGACAAGGCAAAGTCCTCCAAACTATCTAAACTATTATTCATTTTGATGGGTCATTTTGGATTGGATAGCATTAACGGATATGTCAGTGCGCAATTTGCTCCAAACATGCCTTACTTCTGCTTTATTTGTAGTTTGAAAATAACAAATTCTTGATTCTGTTCAGTGGTTAAGCTTTAATTGACAGAATCAGAGAAGAATGTGTGACAAAGTGTTCAGAATACCTTGTTAAGATTGCAGTGTTATTCATCTTTATATATTATTTATTACTAAGATGAAGAGATTTGAGACTTCTCCGTTACATGTGGAGACTCATTGGACTAAACTTGCCCAGACATTTTTCTGATAACGCTGATAAACTTCTGTATCCCTTCTTCAGCCAGCCACTCCCTGAGTTTTTCCCTTATTACCTCTCTGTCTTTATCCTCCAAAATCCCTCCCTAGTCCCTCCCTTTGAGCTGGTCTACACTCTAAGGCTGGATTTATGACACAACTTTCTCAAAATGGTTCTTAATAAAAACCACTGAGTCAGTTTATAGGATAGTTTCCCTAACACAAACATGGTTATAAAAAAATATATTTAAAGAATTGGCATTTAACGGAAACTTTGACCTGTAAAATATAAATGAATCACTTTATCCTAGTTAGAAATTCCCTGTAAATCCATGAAAATCTCTTTGATTCATTGTGTCTCTGTGTTCAATGTTAATATCATTTTAAATGCTTTTACCAGCAAAGGGAAAAACTATCAGTAATTATAACAGATATTAAATGATGTAAAAAAGAAGGTGGAAAAAAGGCTATTTGAGTGTGTGTGTGTGCATGTTTGTGTGTGTGCGTGAATTTGTGTGTGTTTTAAGTATTTAACAGAGGTATGCAACCCCTCCCTGGCTACCCTGGCTTCTCTTAATGACTTCCAGACAAAAGGCCGTGTTCCCACCAGCATCTCTGTGGTAACGGGTTAATAACTGACTGCCTGGTGGTGCAGCTTACCCCCACGGCCTGCTGGAACTGCTGAGACCTACCGAAAAGTCTGCCTCAGGACATCAGCTCATGTCACTGATGTCCATCTTAAGGAAACTTTTATTTTCACTGGACTGCAGTGTTGTGGTGGAAATGTTTCATTTTCAGTCAGAGACATAAGTATGTTCTCGAGGAGGATAGAGACAATAGTTTTATCCAAAAAGTTCACAACACAAAGCAGTCAATACAACACACAAAGATGCTCTGATTACACAGAAACTTCCACTACAATTTATAACCTTTCCCTTGGGGAGGGAAAACTCTCCAGGAGAAGATGTCCCGAGATATTGCGAGATATGACGACCTGAAAGTTTGACCCAGCACCCACATTCAGAATGAGCCACTGGCTTCTCTATTCTTGTAAAAACAATGAGCAATAAGCGTATTAAGAGTCCAGTGTGTGGTATGAATCTTATTTGAACAACGGCATGTGTACAAATGTTCTGGAGAATTTCACAGAAACAGACATTAATCAGCTTCAGGGAGCAGATGACACACAGTGTGAGGCTAAGGTTCTGGGTAGGAAGGCGGGGGGGTGTGGAGAGATCTCAGCTCTGTCAGAGACTGGGTCTCCCCCGACGGGAGGCTGAACATGATATAGCACTAATGTTGGGCATTTAGAGGGAAATCAGCAGCAGGTCCATCACTGTGGGGAGGGCATTCAGACTCTTGACAGTGTGTATGATGGAATAGAAGAGAAGTAGAAGGCAGAATAAAAAGTCCCACCAACTGAGATAGTGTGTTCATTTAAAGAAAAAACTGCTGCATTTGACAAGGTATCAGCATAGATGAACACAAATGTTATATATATGTATATATATATGTCCATCCAAGTAGTTTGATATATGTTTCAGTTTAAGGGGACTGCCAACAGGTCAGTTACACGATTGGTTAATCAAAGAGCACTTTAGAGAAGTATAGTTAAAAGTCTGAAAAAAAAAATGATTTAAATCCCTTGAATCTTCGCTTTTGAGTAGATGGCAGCAAGTACGCCTCTCAATGTACTTAGAATGTCCTAAGACTGAACGGAAGTTTGCAGACGCAGAAGAGGAAGGAATTTAAGAAAATGTAAACATTTTTTTTTTAGGAAAGTCAAGATGTTTATGCTTATGCATTCAGCAACACACGAAGTCAACTAATATGAACTAACACACTTTAAAATACAGCATCTGACCGGTCTGTGGGGGGTTAGGGTGAGCAGCAGAATGTAGAAACAACTGAACATTTGGACAGGGATGCACTGTGGAGGATCCAAAAAGGAAGTGACAGAAAACAAAATTGATTTAAGATGAACATATAAAATGTGACACTAAAACAGAGAAACAATTAGTAAACTCGAACACACTGGAAGCTGACAATAAAAACAGCAGCAGTACATTAGAGCAGTTATGTCATAAAATGACTGCATTGGCCGGGGAACACAGGCCACGCTCCATCAAACTTGTTGCCATAAAAAGAAGATACTTTCGCTTGGAAAGAGGCTTGGTGATGGGTGACTGGTGGGGGGACTTTCTCCTGGGGGGGTTCCGGGTTAGTCACCAGCATAAATGAACTCCTCTGTAAACTTGAAATAATTTTTTATTACATCTCGGCTGGGGATACCACATCAATCATATTGTCACCAACCCCACATTTGGGTTAACACATCTGACAGAGAGAATTATCTTGAACATTTTGGGTTTCTACAGTTTGTGAAATTAAATGAAGCTTTTTCCCCGCAGCACAGTATTTCCCAGAGATTTATCTTGGAGACAAATTGCAAGCTATGTTTGAAAAACATGTGGTTTGAGTGTTTCTTTCTGAGTAAGAGATTGTTCCTCTCTAGACCGCTTGGGGGGAAATGACAATAGTATTATCTGTTGGAATGAAAGTCAGAAATGTAAGAAAAGAAAGATGAGCGAAAGTCCACAGCATTAGCTTTATCTCATTGCCAAGGAGAAATTTGTTTTCCATATTGGAGATTCTGCGTGCTTACACAGGTTCCACTACAAATCCATTTTTTATATCCTCTAATCACTATCAAATAACCTGTGTGTAACCTTAGAGTTGGCCTCTAATAGAAAACTGCTTTAGATAGCTTTCTGACCAAAAGAAGAGAAGAGAAGAGAATAACTCTGAATTTGTAAATGATGACTTCACTGACCGACTGCTTTGCCTCACAATGAATTCAGACACACACTCTAAGATTCACAAATACCTCTCTCAGTTAATGCACAACAACAAGAAAACTGTAGCAAACTGTAATGACAACTTTAAAGGCAAGGATACTCTGTTCAACAGTTCTCTTTCAGGTATCAATCTATGATAAATACTCAATACTGTCCTCATTCCCACACCGTGGGAAAATTTTGTGTGGTGTCTTGACAAAATGGGCCCTTTTGTGAAATTTTGCCAAAAGTAGAGTGAAGGCAGGGATTACATTTATCAGCAGCATGACTGACTGTTGGGTGACTCAGTATGTGTTTGAGTGGCTTTTCTGCATTTTTTACCACTCCGGTGTGAGTGAATTTGATTTTATTTCAGACAATTACTACAAACGTGATCGGTAAAAGACTGGCAAAAAGAAAAAGGAAAAAAAAGAACTGAAAAAACAACAGCTTATACATTTTCATTGTATCAGCTCGACACTGCATTACATATCCATATAGAAATATGAACATTAAGAGAAAAAACTGTCAACAAAATATCAAATTGAACAAACTTAAGTATATGACATGCCTTTAGGGATATTTGTTAAGATTGAACAGATGGAAGTAATGTTTGTTTGTTTCCTTCCCTCACTTTAATTCAGGGTCTGTGAAAACCTTAAATGAACACAGACTGTTAAGTGCTTTTAGACATGGCTTCAAAAGAATATTCATCAAATAAAACAAAAGGGGACCATTTTTAAAGCTCTGATCAAACGTTTCGGGTGTAGTGTAGAAACTGTTGATGCTTGATTGTGAACCTTTATAACAGATTATGTGTAGAAATGAGGATACCTCTATCACCCTTCTGCCCCGAGCTGTGTATAGAGTTATGAAATAAATAGGCAGCCGCACGTAGCAATGAGACCTTGAGATAACAGCTGCAACTGTTCCTTTTCCCCATTTGCCTAGAAGTGGACATTTGAACAACCCCGCACCCGCCTCACTCCCCAAAAGCCCGACATTCTGTAATTTGTCTCACTCCACTGGCTGCGGGGCCAGCTGTTTGCTGCACGGCCAGCTGTTTGCACCCTCAGCTAACTACTCCTCTATGCTGTTTCTCCATCATCACTCCATTATTGACTATAAAGAAATAGTTTCCCTTCCTGGAGACTTGTTACTGGGTTTAGAGAGTGCAAAAAGTAATAAAGCAGTCATAGCACATTGCCTTGTTTTAAGATTAAAAATGATTCTATAAGTTGTTTCCTGTGACAAAACTCAAAGAGAAGCATAAACCTAATTTGCTCTATTTCCCTTTTGCTGATTTTCTGGTTTTAAATCATGTTTACAATGTCAATCAGGTTTGACATAGTTTCTAGTTGCAGCCGTCAGCTGACAGACTGGAACAAACAAAATCCAAAGGGCAGTCAATGGGAAAAATGAATGAATACATGACTGAAGAAAGACGTGATGCAAACAGCAGTTGGTTTATTTTCTGTACTTTTTGTGAGCTGCGTGGTGGTGTGGTGGTCAGCTAAGTAAGCTGACAGCAAGAGGGTTCTGGGTTTGAATCCCTGGAGGACTTGCTTCTATGTTAACCTTGAACTCCGTCTTGGTTCCACCATCTAAAAAAAACTGACGCCTCAGCAGTTAAGAGCTTTTTTGGGTAACCATTATGCAGGAAACTTAGTTTTGTTTGCTTTTTTCAGTTTTTTTTCTATTTCATTTGGAGGTTTTTTGCCAAAAAGAGGAGGATTAACAAACAACTTGTTTATAGAAAGCCTGACTTTGGCTCTCCTGCCCTGAGATCCACAAAAAAAAAAGGCAACGAGACGTGCGGCTCAATGCTGAGTGTGAGAAAATGTGCACAATTGTCGGACTGAACCGTTGACCTCCGAAGTGTTGCTGTGTGCTGAAGAGGCTGGCTATCAACTGACTCAGCTCCGCGTATCTGTGGGACACGGACACATGGAAAGCGATGGCCGTACCCACAACCCCTGTTGTTTGCGTTAGGCTGAGATAGAGGTATCTCCCCGGTATGCTGGCCGCCAGCCGCACGTGGTTTGATTATACTTGCAGAATGGAAACAAAGCCTCCTGCTGCAGGTCTGCGCTTATCTCGTTGGCAGGAAAGAAGCCGGGTCACACAAAAAGCTGCCAAATCAAATCTGGGAATGGATTGTGTTTGGCTCAGAGACTGATGTTTTTTGTGTGAGGCGGGTGGCTTTTGGGGAGTCTTCCTATTTTTGATAACGTCAGTGAAAGCAGTGCATAAACGATAACTTCTCAGGATAGAAAAAAGGATGGGAACTGGAAGGCAGGCCTCAATTGAACACTACTTCTTCTCCCACCTTTTTTTCTTTTTATTTCAGTGTGGGATAGCCTATGAAGCATCAGCCTAGACTGTGTTTCTTCATTCTTTTTTAACATTTTCTACTGAGCTCTTTTTCTGCTGAGACGCAGAGATATGGACCATTCTCTGCGTTGGTTAGGATGCTGCTTCTTTTGTGATCCGTTACCATGGCAACGGTGGGGTAACAGCTGGCCAAATGAACCCTCTAAAGCTCGGGTACTGCGAGGTATAAGACTTTCAAATCAAGATGAACTAGAGAGTAGGAACCATTAAGGTCATGCTGGAAGAAAATGGAGAAAAAGGCGAAAGTAGTTAGAACTATTTTTTTGTCTCGGTCATGGTGAAGGCATGGGACTGCTGGCTGATGGGATGGATGGCCTTTGACTCCTGATGAGGACTCAGAAGGAACAAA
This sequence comes from Menidia menidia, assembly GCA_907169785.1. NCBI lineage: Eukaryota > Metazoa > Chordata > Actinopteri > Atheriniformes > Atherinopsidae > Menidia > Menidia menidia. Next base: position 19,244,558 of record CAJRST010037777.1, read on the forward strand.
GGACAACGTCATTTGTCTTTGACACATAACTGTAGGAACACCTCGGATATCTCTGCTTGATGTTGAGTGTTTGTGTTTCAGAGCATTGAGAGAGAAGAACCGATAGAAATCGATCCAGTTCCAGTACACACTGGACAGGAGAACGGAAACCATGCAACTACAGGTAATCACACAGAACCTATAGTTTAGTTCTGAGGCACAATTGTGCATCATTTTAATGTATCTATTTAGATGTGATGGGTGCTTCCAGTTCTAAGAGAGTGGTTGAATGTCTTGAGTTTTGATGGGGGAGCATTGTCAATCTGTTCAATACTTAAAATCCTGCATCTTAATGTTTAGTTATCAGTTGTCCTGCAGAACTGATCAAAATTGAAAGACATTTTTTTCTTCAGGCTCAGGTTTATTTAATTCTTGTTTTGGTTTTAACCAACTCCTTCAGTTGAAGGCCAGTAACTCCATTAGGCCCCAGAAACGACATGTTTTCTAGTAGTCAATAACAACGGTTTTGAAGAGAGTCCCAAAGATTTCAGCCCAGTAGCCTGAGGCTGTGACCCCTGACCTTTTTCTGACTTTTGGTGATAAAATATTTTGAGAGACTGACTTGAACCTTCATCGCCTCCTCCCTACCTGCCACCTTCGATCTACTACTCTCAACGGACTGACCCAAAGATGAATCCATCCCATTCCTTCTCCCTCCAAGGGAATACGTTACCGAACGGCCCAGCGGTGGCCATTGCTGCAAACAGATGGATCCAAGACTTCCTGAATGACAGAGAACAGTCTGTTCCATCATCAGATAGAGCAACAGACAGCCTCTCTACGGCTCAGGAACATAGAAAGCATGTTATCTGGGACACACTCTGCACAGGAAGCTGCAGAACGCACCAAAGATAGTGGACTCAGCTGAGCAAACACCAGCCAAAGACTGGACTTATCTCATTTTATTTAAATACTTGTGTATGTGACAGAGAATTTCAGAGAAGAAATACAGTGCCAAGTGGAGTTATCAAATTTCATATGAAAGATTTGAAATATTTTTTTCCCCCAACAGAGCATACAGTGTTGGTACACGGAAAGATCTCCCCACCCACTTATTCTCAACCTGACGACACTCCGACCGCGTCCACACGGATGCCACACCTCCCGATCACAGCATCGACCAAGACAGCAGAAATAAAGACTTCTCAAATCTCTGCTGGCAGCCCTGTTAGTTCTCTGCCTCCTACCGGCCAGATAACCCCCGGCACCTTCCGGCCCCAACCCACAGAGGACTCTGCAGTTGAAGCAGGTCTTTTGAAAATTGAACGATTAAATGACTTATCCTGTTACTTTTAAACATAAATGCGGCACATTTTCGTTTTTCTTCAGCAAGATCCCCTCATTCAGTGTCTTCTTTTCACTTTCTTGCCATCAGTATATTCTGTAAAGACATGGGCCTCTTCACCCAACAACGCTATGGGATCTGCAAGTCTTCTGGGTAGGCGACAGTGTTATGCAAAGCCCTGATACAAAAAATACAAAACTGTGCCGTGTAAGAATTCCTTTCTCAGACGTCTCTATGTATCTCCTCAGGAGAGAAGTCAAACGCAGCTCCTGCTAAGTCTGTTTCCTACTCAGAGCTGCTCCAGCATGAGAGGTGAGTCCAAAGCGAAGCTCGCGCCTTCGGGGACGGATAAGACGCGCTTTGCTTTTCGTTTGACACGTGCGCGTTGCAGAGACGACGACGGAAGAAGGGACAAGTCCTCCGGCCAGGCGGGGGAGAGGAGGCGGGAGCTGGTGCGGTCGCAGACCCTCCCTCGGAGCATAGGGGCCCAAACTCGCCGATCTCTCTTTGACAGACTGGACTCCGAGGCCAGAAACAGGTAAAATGGGACCACGAGCTGTAAATGTTCAGCATAGTAACAGTGATACATACTGTAGGGAGAAAAAAGTCGTCTGCATATTTCAAGCCTTCCTTTTGTTTTCTGCGCAGCGCCCCAAAAGCTGTGACACTGAAGCGGTCCCAAAGTTTCGGGGTGTCCAGTGCCAGCAGCATCAAGCAAATTCTTCTGGAGTGGTGCCGCTCCAAGACCATTGGCTACCAGGTACAACACTGACAATAGGTGCTATCCATTCAGTCATTAGAATTTGAAGATATTAAAAGTATTGCAAATGTATTCAAAATAACATTTTCCATGATTTGATAACTTACATTAATCAACCTTTTTTGTGCTGAATTTCAATATTGATTCCATATAAGCATTCTGTTTGCGGCTTCTGTCCATTTACAAAGGATTGCCTTCATTTTATAGCAATGTCTATCATTTCCAAAGCAAAAACATGACCATTTATCCAGGCCGCAGTCTTTTAATGGTCTGATTGGCCTCAGATGATGATAGAGACCAAAGCAAAAGAGCAGTAATCGTCACAAAAGATTAATTGTAATGAGGTTCTCCAACTATTCAACTTTCAAATTAACCTTTGATCCAAAAATACCTAAAAAGTCCTCTACATGTGAATGAACAGATACAGATAACAGTCTTCGACCCAGCATGTTAACGTCACACTTATGGGGTTAGGCTGACTTAAACTCGAAGTTGTAACCTCTTAAATAGTGAACATATAATAAGTTGGTAGTTTGGGGGAAAAAGGCATGTCAGAAATATAGTGGTGAGTACAGAAATAACAACCAATGTAAAGTCTTAAAGTTAATTCTAAATGTCTTCAAGCATGATTCAGTTAATCATCAGGTAGTAGAACTGTAATAATCATGAAGCTAATTTATCTGCCAAATATGCTGACCTTAAGCAGGAATGATAAACCCCCCTGTCCCAAAATACATGTTGTAGATAAATATATTACGTTTATTCTGAAAAATTCAGAAAATATGGTATGTATTAAACTTCAACTGTTATAGTCTTATTCTTTCCAAAGCAACCTCCAATAAAAAAGACTTTAAAAACTGAAGTAAACTGCAAATCAGGATAAAAACTTCCCTCTTACAGGTTCTGGGATGAACTAAGGTATTGGATTTAGTCCAGAAAGGCTTTTGTTGTGCATGTAATAACAGTGTTTGCTTCCATGGAGATGTCAGAGGAATGCTGAAAAGGACTAATCAAAATCAAAATTCACAACACCGCAATTCTTCAGTTATTAATGTTTTTTTTTCCTAATGGCACTTTATCATCATCAAGATGAAATACCACCAACATGATGGTGATGATCTTCATGAACTGATACGAGTTTTTTTCTGTAGTTATTGGAAATTGCAGGAAAAAGTGTTAATTTGCAAGACTGTAATCAAAGAGGCTGGAAATCCTGAACAGAGAAAAGATTCTTTAGTGGAAAATATACTTTACTGCTATGTGCACAGGGTTTGTTTGGATGGAAACCACCCCCAAAAAAGGCATGGGGACAGATTCATACCCTAAAAGATGTGCAAAACGGACATATCTGTCTTGGGGTCATGTTTTGCTCATATGGTTTGGGTAAGACATGTCCAGACTTTACGACTCCCTTTTGACACGTCCACTGACCCATTCTGCCATAGATCCAGTCTGTGTCAGGTCTATGTGGGGTCAAGCCTCAAACATACAGTGGCCTGCTGCCAGCATTCAGCCAAGAGACGCTAGCTCTTCAAAATAACAAAAAGTCAAACAAAAAAAAACAAAAAAGAGCGGCAATACATCTTTAAACAGCGTTGATCTCATACTTGTGAGAGCAGATTTACACCCCTAAGTGGCCATAAACTTCAGGTTTCCATGCCGTATCAACACATAAAACAAAATTCAGTCCCGAAACATTTGCGTAAATAATAACATCAAATAATAACTTTTCAGTAATCATGGAGACTAGAAAGGAAAAACCTGACCACAGACTATTAACTTAATTTCATTACAAAACACTCCAAACTTTATAGACGCACCTTTAACTAGTAATTACAGCATTAGGTCTTCTTAAATACGATGCCAAAAGCTCAACACAGCTTTTTTTGGGCAGTTAACTTTTTCTACTTTGCAGAACCTCTTAAGCTCCAGGATTCACGTCAGTTCTATTTATGGTTTCATGCTTTGAAAACTGAAGTCTTTCCTCAGTTAGCTCCGCAATTTTAGTGAGGAGGGCACAAAGAGGTTGGAAATTGGAAACATAGGGCAAAAAAAAAGAAAGAAAGAGTAATGTGCTGTGATTAATACCCGAGTGGGCTGGGAGCCTAATACATCATCCTTTCAGTGCTGGAGGTTTTGTGCAAGTTTTTCTAAAAGCGCCGTGTAAAGTTACGAGTTGCCAGGCCATTCTTTGGAGGTTACAACAGCTTTTCAGAGTACGGCTGGTTTATTGCCCAACAGACATTTTTACCCAGAATTTGTGCGATCAACATACGTTTCGTAATGAATCATGGCTTAAAGGGAAAGAAAAATTGGGAAAGAGCTGTGGGAGGAATTATGGAATAATAGCAGTTTTCTCTATTATTTGACAAGAGATTACAAATTGCTCAGATTCAGAAGCTGTAAAAGATTTAATAAAGAAGGAAAACCATCATTTAGACATCTTAAATCATGCTAAGCAGCATTTTGGTCTGTTAGCTGACTTGCTTCTTTTGGTAACAATGTGCCATGTGGAGCCTCTTGATCCGGGGAAGATGATATTGACTGTTTTTGGAAGTAGTCTGGACGCGGCCTAACGCTGGCCTGATGTTGGACATTTTTTATATTGAACATGTCCGAGCCTGTGAAGCCATCTTTTTTTTCTTTCTTAAACTGGCTGGCAGTTTTCTGGTGCTGTCGAAAATATGTAAAGTTGAGAATTGACGGTTCGGGAGTGTGTGGGAGTGTGACTTCCTCCACTTGCTTGCATATCAATAATTCACCGCTTTAAAAAAGAGCTTGAAACTGGAATTTTAGCTATTTTGCATACAGTGAAGCATCATAATGGACATTGATACAAAAATTATCTTCTCTTATAGCTGTCTGTTATCAGTTTTTAACCCAGTTAAAAGACAGAAAGGGGGAAGTGTTAATTATGTACCTCTCAAGAGCAAAGAAGAACGTCTCCTTGCGAAAAAACAGGTGTGTTCTGTGTGCAAGTTTAAAGGAGCAAGCCGACAGGACTCAGAGTGAGGAAGTCTAATTCATTGCTCGGGATCCTGACACATTGCAGCAGTTTAGTACATTCTTGGCAGTTTGCGTCAGCTGCTCCATGTGGGTTCAGTTATGGTCAAGTAAACATAGCAAAACCATGACTCTTATTAAAACACACACACACACACACACGCGCGTACGGAGGGAAAAAGTCGGTCGGATTATTTGCCCTGTTGCGTTTAATTCACGGCAAACCCCAGACTAATAAAGCTCGGCTCTGAAACGACACCGTTTTCAAGCCTATTTCAGACTGAACGGAAAAGAAGAGAGAGTCTGTTTTAACCATAATTATGGGCTAGACGGCGAGTGGGAGACGGCTTCATGACGTTCCAACGGGCTGCCAGACAGCTTGTGTCATTTTTACATGCCTCTGCGCATCAGTTCTTCCAACACACTTCGGTGATGCTCCCTTCCTCTGTGTTTGTCTCCAGAATATAGACATCCAGAACTTCTCCTCCAGCTGGAGCGACGGGATGGCTTTCTGTGCTCTGGTCCACTACTTCTTTCCCACCGAATTCGACTACAACTCTCTGTCTCCTGCCAATCGCAAACTGAATTTCGAAGTGGCCTTTGGGACTGCAGAGTGAGTGACGCTGATGTGAAAATGTCAAAACGCGAAGGGGGTTTTAACCACACATTTTTTTAAAGACACCGCTTTTCCTAAAGTTTCGTAGCAGAGAGAGGAGAGATTGAATTGCTTTGATTTAAGCTTTAGCACTGATCTGACCACTTGTGTGTCAGAACAAAATGAAGAGTGCAAAAACTATTCCTCCAGCCTCTCTTTGGTCTTTTTTTTTTTTTTACTGAAAAATGGCCTTTGGATTTAGTTTTCTGGATCTGGCTGTAGATAAATTGGCCTGATCTGCCTAAGCAGCGTGTGCACGTGTCCTGTAGAGATGCATTTTCTCCATTTCTTTTACAACTCAACTGAGTTATTTTACATAGGGGGGACGTAATACTCTACACATTCAGTACACATTCCTTTTGCATGACTCCATGTCTTCCCAGACTTCTGGCTCCTGAAGCAGGATGCATAAGCGGTTTATGTTATAGAACCAACACCGGGCAGGCCTGACTCATGGTTACACATTCTGTTCAACTAAGCCAAAAGACATCTCTAGATAATACATTAAAGGCTATTTTATACTTTTTCTGAGTGTTTTTGTGAAACACAATGTGATGAAGAGTCAATTCAGAGTTACCTTCTGTGCCTATGAAACACACTTTTGCTTTTTCATAAGTCATGAATTGACTCAAAAACCTAAAATTGTTCAGTTATATATTTTGATCCATTACATTTTAAGTTTTCAGGGAGGCAAGCAGTTCGGCTGTCAATAAATGGCATTTAGGTGTATTTATTTTACTTGAAATATTAAAAATGTTCCTGGTGGTCTAGATTTCTGCACAGCTTTCCCCTGACATGTGTCTGTCTGTACCCGGCTGTCTCCAGGGCGAAGGCGGGCTGCGACCGGCTCATCGAGGTGGATGACATGATGATCATGGGCCGGAAACCGGACCCCATGTGCGTCTTCACCTACGTCCAGTCGCTCTACAACCACTTGCGCAAATTTGAATGAAGCCCAGAAGTCACGATCGGAGTTAAACTATCTGTTTGCTTTTTTGGCTCTGAGGTCTGAGCAGAGCCCCCCGGAGTCAGAGCAGAGCTTTAGAGAGGCAGGGTCTCCTCCTAGTGGTGGATTATTGTATTTTTCCTTAACCAATACAAAGAAATGACCTGCTCATCGGACAAAAAACTTCATCACTAGATGAATGGACTGCTGTGTCCACTGTATTGACATCTAGGGGGTTGATAGTGATGTTACTGTGCATGATGAATAATCAATAGAGCTAATTTTGACAAAGATCCTTTCTGTAGACTTTGTTTTGTATTGAAATGTATTAAACTGGCCAGAGAGGGAATGTTGCTTTGTGTTTGAAAGATAGTGTCTATACCAACCTTTGCACCTCATCTTTTACTGAAAATAATGTTAAGTAAAATGCAATTGTCTGTGGATTTGTTGTGTGACGCTAAAGTAATGGGATGAGGAACAGGTAAACAAATAAAGGGTGATGAACACATGAATATGTTTTGTCTCAACACGGATACTTGTTTAGGCTTTGGAAAAATAGGAGGATGAAGACAAAAATGCAGGAAATCCATCTGTTAGAATAACTGACTGACATAGCCTTAAATCTGTTAAGGTTTCAGTCTGTCTCTCACTTAATGTCATAGGACTAGAAAAAGCCCCAAACATGGTTCTTAAAAGAGGAATGATAAACCAAACGATATAGGACTGAATATAAATCTCACCCTGAATCCTCCCTCCGTCTCAGGCAACCTCAGGTGGGTAAAGAATCTGAAGTAAAAGTACATCCTCACTGTCTAGTCTGAAGTTTATGTAAAAAAAAACTATCAAAAGTGACTAGTCTGTCATTTTGAGGACAAAAAAGTTCAGTATTATAGGCCCTTTTCATTTTTTGGCAGCCTAAAAACAGCTGTATGGTGGCCATGAATGGAAATAGTTTAACAGTAACTCTTGAATGAAATAAAGTTATTTCGGGGCGGAAACAATCATTTGTTGCCTTCCTGTGAGTCCTAATTACTTTATGCAAGTAAAAAACAAAAAAACAAAACATCACTAACACCAGAAAAGGCTAATTTAAAGGTTGTTGTGGCAGATGGTTGTGGCTTCTAAGCTAAGTTGAAAATGATCTATATCAGTGAGCAGTGAATAATTCACAAGCGTAAACAATTCAAAGAAAACTCAATTCAATAAAAACCCAAATTTCCATCTTGTTAATTACACAGTAGAAACCAAACAGAAATACAATCCATCTTATTGAATCCGTTGCAGCCATAATCTTCACAAAAACGCATCGTCTCGTTGCTTTGGACATAAGTTAATGTATATTTGCATTTTGTGCTTTTCTAATGCCAAAAAGGAGAGTTTCAGACCAAAAAAAAGAAAACAGGCCACAAAAAACATTTAATTGCACCTGAAAATCAGAGGGATGGGAACAGAATTGTGGACATTGTTATTGACAATAATGCAGAGGGTGTAAGAAAGAAAAATGAAAAACAAACCAAAAAACCCCACAAGGGAGTAAAAACACTGTGGGGAACATCTGGAACATGAGACTGTGTGAGTGTGTGTGTGTAAGTGGGGGGGGGGGGGGGGACAAAGAATATCTGGGTCTATTGACAGCAAACAACAATCCAAACACCAAGGACTGAAAATGGAAAACAGAATACAAATACAAACAGCCAAGAGGGAAAACTGAGCCGTGTCGTGCTTGAAGTGGCTTCTAACTTCCACACAATGGCATGATGCCATTTATTTATCTGTCATGTTGACTTCAAATATCATAGGTTCATAATAATCTGGGAGTTGAAAAGGGGTCACAAAGAGTAAAGCAGATTATTAAGCCTCCGTGACCTATTTAGGGGTAAAATGCAGAATAACTCAAGGGGCCAGTTTTGTCGGAAATATTTAAGAAGACCAACTCCATCTATTTGACTTGTAATACACGATATGAAATGGGATATGTGGATCAAAGGATTAATAGTGTGTCAATCAAAAATTGAAATAGGCCCATAAGCTTTGTCAGAGATTCCTTCAGGAGGCATTCCTTGGTGATTGTTGGTCGGGTCATCATCCACCAGCTCCTACAGAAGAGTGGTGTGCATCCGAGGGCTGCAGGACACCTGCGTGTGCTGTGGGCCCCACCTGATCTGAAGGGATTTAAGGACCTACTGACTCCTCCTCGGGCTGGAGGGCTGCTGGCAGTTCGGGCTCTGCTCACAGACTCGACCAGGGAGCGGCACACAGAGCTGATGGATTTGAAGTCGTTGTTTGGAGGACAGGAGCCCTGTAACGGTGAGTGGATGGGCGTTTGTTTTTTAGATGGTCAGAAGAAGAAGGATTTTGGTTTACTTCAACTTAATTCTGCTATTTCACTGTTTCACACAGTGGAAAGATTCTTAAAGTTATTATAGAACAGTTACAAACTAAATCAGATAGTGAGAATGAGAAAGAAATAAAGTATTCTTCTTCTAATTCTTCATCTTCTAATTATTATAGGTATTAGTATTAGTAGTAGTATCATTATTAGTGTTGCTGTATTGACTTCTACCAATAATGATAAATACATAATCTACAAAAAATTCTAAAAAAAGTCTATAAAATAATTAATTCCTCTTTTAATTCGAAGAAATCCCCATAAGAACACATTTAAACATTCGGATTATTCTAAACCATTAAATGATAAATAAAGTAGATGCTTCATTCAGTTGTCCCTGACCCCTCGTTTATCTGTGCGGTCAGATGGCCAGAGCGCGTGCGTCGTGTCCTCTCCCGAGCCGGACAGACCCGTCGGTTTGATGGAAGGTCAGAGGAAAAGAAAGAGGACCATTTTCAGCCGAGCCCAGCTCTCCGAGCTGGAGCAGGCCTTCGCCGTCACCCCGTACCCCGACATCACCCTCAGGGAGCGGCTGGCCGCGCACACGCACTTACCGGAGAGCAAGATACAGGTGAGCTGCCGATCGGCAACTCCATCCAGTTTCTCACCGACTGCCTTGTTTTTCCCCCTTCACTTCGTTTTGTGGTGGCTGAACGAGCTGTTGGAGGGCCTTGTGCGCCTTTTACGCATTTTTGCGCACCAATGACGCAGATCCCAGCAGGCACCCTGGTTTCTAACTTGCAACCTGCCTCTGAACCACCATCAGAGATGGAAACTTTGTTTTCGGACATGGCAGATCTTTCTTGTTAACTCCACATTAGCTGTTAAGAATAGAACTTTCTCTGTGTTTGAAGATAGTTCTGGAGGTTAGAATTTAAGCTTATGCTTCATCCTGCTCCTTTTTGAAATATGATGCATGTTTAGGAAGCATTCTATGTAAATATTTTAAAATCATATCATGTTTCCAAATAAACGAAATGAATGAATGAATGAATGAATTTAAAAATGCAACCAACTCGTAGCAAAACAATCTGTTTTTATACAATAATGGCCACGTTGGAGCTGTGATAATACATAACTGGCTATTTAATAGTATTTGAATTTTTCTTTAGGTATGGTTTCAAAACAGAAGAGCGAGGAGCATCAAAACCGGAAGGCTTTCCAAAGCCAGCAATCCTGTGATGGGGGGCCGGGGCTTTGTGGAGCTCTCCGCTGACCCGGGATCCTCCTCGTTCACGCCAACGAGCGCGCTGGCGGAGATCCTGAGGCAGGATCAGAACACCTTTTTCGAGGACTACTCGGAGTGGATCAAAATTTACAGCAAGCCGGCGGCGTCCCCGCCGGCGTCCTCCTCCTCGTGCCTCCACCAGCCGCCCGGCCGCGGCTGCTCCAGACCCCCGGAGGCCCTCCTCTGGGAGGAGGACCCCCACAGGGGGCAGCATTTGGGGCCCTCCTTCGCGGGTTTCATCGCCGGCCCGTTTCCCCCGGCCGCCAGCAAGCAGGCTCCCCGCCCGGCCTCCGCCTGCTCCTACCAGGCCTTCGCCGGTTCCAAGCCCCAGCACCTGGCCCCGCCCGCCGGCCACCAGGCCGCCGCGTACGAGGGCGGGGCCTCGATGGAGCAGGTCCATTCCTACCCCCAGTCCGTGTACTGGGAGGTCACCCAGGGCCAGGGCCACCATCACCGCCACCACCACCACCATCACAGTCAACACCCGCAGATGGGACCCCAGACCTCCATGGGATACATCTCCGATCTGATCTACAACGCGGCTATCGTCACGAACTTTATAGAGTTCTGAGAACTATAAAAGAGGAAGATGGGCAGCGACAAGAATTTAGGCTGAAAGCTGTTTCCTGTCTCACTCTTTCTGACAAAATCGTCTCTTTGTGTTTCCAGAGCCAAATATATCCCAGACAAGTTTCATTTTTATTTTACTTAATTAGTTGTGTTTGTTCTTCCCTTGCCAGTGTTTTTATATTGTATTTTATTTTGTGTATTTGTGAATAAATCATAGATATTAAACCCCAGTTCTGAGTATACTGTTTGTGAAACCATGTGTAGTTATCTCTTGAGTTGAGTTTAAAACACACATGAATGATTGTTAGAATAAAGATACTCAGTGATGAGTCCATTCTGAGGTGTTTCATCAATACAGTGATGGAGATTTGAAGCATTTGTCTGTACCACGCTGAGGGGAACAGCTAACACTTCATTTCATGCCGTTTTCTCAACCAAAAACTCACCTCCACCGTGTGGGAGACGAGTCGTAGAAGACAGAATGTCTCCCCAGAGGCCAGCTTGTGTTTTCCAGCCCAAAGATGATCCTTGGCTTGTTTAATGCCACAACCCGAGTATTATCTTTCAAAACATCCCGATTAGAATGATTGCTTGTAGCAAGATACTATGGGAGGAATAATTACTTTCTGAGTCAAAATATTTTTTTTCTCTCTGTACTGTTAGTAGCAGGATATCTGGATGGACAGATAGAACGAAAAAGAAAGAAAAATAAGAACCAAATTAAAACTAGAGCTCAGGATCTATCAGCTTACAGCCTCTGTAATTCAGCCCGGATTTAACTTCTAAAATATTACGAGTGCTATAATACAGAGGCAGATATAACAAACAGCGGCCACTGTGCGTCCACTGGACAGAGATCTCAGCATATCAGAATCATTTTAATACAAAATAATCTTTCCATAAACCTTTAATCCGGGTGTCAAATCTCAGATCTTAGGAAGATACTTTTTTTGTGGATGCCAGATGTAGTTAGATGTTTTTAATCCATTCAGTAATAAAACAGGACTTAACAAGTGCAGGGCAGTGTGATATACAGAAGCATAAATTGATATCTGAAAAAGGGATCAGTGAAAAGGGATATTGTGTGCTGTATGCGATCAGTTTAGAAAGACATGGTGTTACTGTTCAGAGCCAGAAAATCACATTAATCGTTTGTTTTTCACTGTCGGCTTGCCCAGTAAGTCTTCAGATCAGAAACAATATAGCAATAAACAGACCAGAAAACACACATCAAATGAAAACACATCAGTAAACAGCAACAGAGGCTTTGGTTTAAAAAAAAATGGAGGAAGCAGATGCTCTTAAATGAGTTATTTGTGTTCGAAAATCAGTCTTAAAATGAGCCCGGTCCATCCTCAGATGATGAGCAGCATGTGCCGTGCTGTGGCTCGTAGTTACATCTAATTTGGTTTAAAAAAACTGTCAAAATAAAAGATCTGAATGATTCATGACTGAAACATTTCTTCTATAACACTATGTGTGAGGTGTGTGGAATAAAATGTCAGCGTCCACCTGAATAGCCATATTTTTCTACCAGATTATTCCAAATAATATCACAATGTCAGATAATACCATCTATTTGACCTCATAGTTTAAAGATGCTGATGGTGAACATTAGGACTAAGATAATAGACATTCTGTGGGAAGGGAGACACAATTATGAAGCATTAACTCTGACTTTCATGGAACTCATTCAGCATTAATCACATTTATTAAACATGACTATATCTTACAATAGAATGGCAGTGTCAGGGCATTCTGTTTAGACAAAAACAGGGGTGTGTTTTTTAGAAAAGAAATGACAAAAATAACAGGAAATAAATACAAAAACATCTGTTGTCAGAAAGAAAAATAGGGAAAACTGCCAATCTCTCTCGGAAAACGCGCCATCAAAGTTCATTTCACTCAGAATCACAAATATTTTACAAAAAGAAATTTAATTAAGAAAAAAAAAGAAATAATATTTTTAATTAAGAGGCGCTATGGCTCGCCCAGATCTCCCTCCATGGTCCGAACCAGAACGTACAGCTCAGCAAGCCCGACCACGGAGGCAGCGATCACAGCCAAGATGACCCGCTGGAAAACACACAGCACAAACATTAGCTCAGGATACGCTTAGTAAGACACAAATTCTCAAGTTATCAAAAAAAGGATCCGCTTTTCATACATACAAGTACTCTGAATGGTACAGAAATGTAATGATAACAGTCTAAAACCCTTGTTTTGAGATTTTTAGCCCAGCTTTCACAACACGGACGATGACTGTGGGCGGTCTGGGCTCACAGTCACCGTCCTTTTGTATGAAAGTTGAAAGTTATGAGTTGAGTAAATGTCTCAAATTCCAGCTAAACATCCAAATTGTTTGTTATTTTCTGAGGAACTCAGATTGAGAGGAGCTAAAGCCAAAAAGAGCAGGTGAGGAAACAAGGAAGGGGAACCCAGAGAGGAAAAAAGAACTAACACATCCGCTCAGACTGCTCAGGAAATGGGGAAGAAATAGATTAAATAATGGAGAGAGCTCATGACTCCTGATGCTTCCAGCATTCAGCATTCACAAAGTTTCCTTCCAAACCAGGAAACCAAAACTGGAAGCTGCTTGTATCATGTATAGAATAATGCTCAGAGAGACAACGGTCTGAAGCTTAAACTGCATGATGGCGATTGGTCAGATGAGCTGTGATGGACCGACCAGATGTGTGGACACAGCTGGACTGAAAACCTCTGAAAGCGAAGATAAAATTGCTGCGCAGATTGAACAATACAACGAAGGTTTCCTTACCGCCGCGGTCTCAGCGAACAGGTACTGACTGCCCATGTAGGAACAGGCAAAAGCAGCCACCACCGTCACCAGGAAGTTGAAAACGGTCACCACCACTGCTTTGACAGAGCGCACTGTACAAAAAAACAAAACAAGGAAAAGCGGTTTCAAATTCAAATCCATTGTCGGATGTCCAGCGGCACATCCAGTACAAGTGAAGTACACTCACCTTGCTGTCCAAAATCTGCTAATGTTCCATTTCTGTTGATTTCCTACAAACAGAATAATTTTATGATATGTATACAATACGAGATGGATACAATATGGATACCACACCTGCTGCCAACCCCAAATAATGATTAGAATCAAATCAAACTTACGTTAAATCTTATTCAGTTCGTGAAATCTAGCCTGTTGACTCTCTTGAGAAGCTTCGCTATTAATATCTGAAGATGTACCTGAGTGTTGACGTTACGGGTCATCCTGTTGTATTCCTCATTGGCAAGTTTCGCTTTGATTTTCTTAAGGCGCGCCACCAACACAGGGTTCTAAAAAAAGAGGAAACGTTTGAGTTGGGCTGTTTTCTTTCATCAGGAATTGGCCACATGTGGGTTATATCTCTAGCTGCATGTGTCAGATGCATTCTATTGGCACAGGCTGGAGAAATGGGACTTTCTGACAGGAGCTGGAAACAGAATACTGATTGAGAGGAGGAGTTGTAGTGCTTCTTAACAACTGGAACAGTCCTTGAAGTTAAAAATCGCTTTGGATAAAAGTATCTGGTTAATGAATACACATACATTTTTACAGAGATTTTCCTTCCTTACCTGTCTTGTTTTATTTGTGTAATGTTATGGTACTTCATGCTTTATCATCTCTCATAAAATCAAACTATATGTATGACAGTTCTTACCCGGGGAGGCCTCACAACCTCAGGCAGGTGCAGATGGCTGTCCCCCAGACATTCGTGTAGATAGAAAGGATGCCCTGCAGAAATAAAGCCCAAAACAGAGTTTCAGAAACACAGCAACAATGCTTATTGCTTGTATGCCTTTGGTAAAAAATCTAAAGCTTTTGATGGCAGTTTGGCAGTTTATCTTTTATACATTTCTAATGGTAAGCCAGAAGTCTTTTAATGAAAGTATATGCATGCCTTTAGTAAAAGTCATTAAGACTAAATAAACTATTCTACACAATCTAGTTTAGCATAATTAAAGTGGAGGAGATTCACTGTTAAAGACACATCTAACGTTTTCACTCATATAATGTGGTAAGATTATTTTCTCCGTGTTGCAGAGCTATGAGTACAGAATTTTGAATGAATTGTATTAACAATTGACAATGATTTTTCACTAAATATTCGATATGATGCATCACATTGTATAAATGCAGGGGAGCTTCAAGATTTATCTTATTACACGTTGGTTATATAATAGCAAACTTAGACATGATGTTTTTATTCAGGAAATGGAAATACTGGCGCATTTAGACCACACATTGCTCCTAAAAGCCTTTTCACCTGCGTCCTCAAGGTGTTTCTTCAGTTTTCTCGCGGTGCTGAAAGACAGAATCGTTGGATGGGATTTTTCCAAAAGTTGCTCCAGCTCGTCCCTCAGCGTTTGAGGCAGACGCGAGTTTTTGTTGTCCAGCAACTCTGACACTTTCTTTCTAAATGTATCCCCAACAACAAATGAAGATGCCATGACTGGGACTCCAGCTAACACCGACCGAATATTACTGAGAAATAATGCCTTCCAAATCCAGTCTTCTGTCCAGACCGCCCTTAGACAGGGAATACTTAGGTTTTTTTTTCTTATTTTTCTACTGTACACACCAAATTTCACGTCAAAACTGTATATCTTAAATAAATAAATATGTCCGATTAACGAAAACAAATCCGACCGTGTAAGCAGCCATATTGTTAGTCTTATGACGAATGACGCTGTCCACGTGACCCGGTCGGAAGGCTTTTTCATTAAAGTTTTACAGATTTTTTTTTTAACTTGAAAATTCTGAAATTAATCATTTCAATTCTTTATTATTAAAAAAAATGTAAGACCAAAAAATATATATATCAATACCTCTCCATACATTGTATTACTATTGTCCGCTTTTCATTAAAGGTTTACGTAATGTTACATAATAAGAAACAACAAAATATTTGCCATAATCAGCCAGTCTTTGTATAATGAAAATGTGTGTTTGTGGCGGAAACAACGAGAAAAATGCGTGTAAAAATCGGTATGATGGTCATGTTATTACCCAACTAACATTGTCACTCCTTTACCAACGCCCCCTGAACGCAGCGTCAGTACCCATCTGTACGACGCCTTCATGCATTTCCGGCGGTACTTCTAGCTGCCACCGGAAGTGTCATGTTTGGTAGCAACTGCCACGAATTGAGCTTGCTGTCTCCATGCGTGTGTGAGAACGTGAGTAGCAGTGAATGTAGGAAAGATGGCGGCCTGTGCATTACGTCGGGGCTTGCTGAGCAGTGTCAGTAAATACAACAGGAAACATACACAGAGGGTACTGAGTGTCGCCGACGCCAGCTGCGGATTCGAGGCGTTCAAACCACGGTTACAATGCCGAAGTTGTGGACTGCTAGGTAGTGTTCCGCCAAGGAGGTTCATGTCGTCACGGTAAGCGACGCATTCAATGTCCTCTTTTAGCTAGCTCGCTAAAGACTTTAGCTAAGTACTCGTTAATCGAGATGGCACCACAACATAAGACTCCAGACATTCTGGTGTCACATTGCGCCTGCATTATGAGTTTGGTATTTTATGACAGCAGATATTCGCCGTACATTATGACAAAATCGGTATTGTCCTACGCCTTTCATTAGCTCCTAAGCTCACTAACGGCATGGGTTGAGCAACAACTTTCCAACGTCTGTTCTGGCTGCCCCCAGCCTGCTAAGTCACAGTGTTAGATAACGTCAAGTATGAATACACAGCGCAGTGGTCATTTTTAGGAGATTTTAACAAAGGCTAACACTTAGGATAACGTTTTTTACGACGAATTCCAAGATTTCCTATTGTTAATTGGGACACTGAAGTACTTGAGTTCGTACAAGATTATATGTCGTCGTGTAACACTTCCAATATTTAATGTTGTATTTGTTGGCTTTTATAATTGCGCAGTTTTTTCATGGGAAGAAACTAAAGTTGAACTTTGTGTTCCAATCCGTGCCCGTGGTCAAAAGGAGCCCTTTCACAGGGAGGGTTGTCAGTTGTCCTTCAGGTGGCTTTGAGTTGGAATGTTTTTTGTTTTTTTTATCAGTAGTACGCAGAGGCCTAATTGCAATTTTGTGTGGGGGATTTTTTTTTTTTTAATTAAGCAAAGTTGTCCTGTGAAATCCCATCTGTAGCCTAATTCAGTTAAAGCTGCTCTGTGAGGTCCTTACATGTGTTTTGGGGATTTATTTGGTTTGTTTTGGCATCATCTCTATAATATCCAGCAAACACACCTAATTCCTTGTTTGATCGCTATAACAGGGATTCAGAGCAAGTTTTTGCTTTTGACTGTGGAACATTATCACAGATTGTTATGCAACTAGAGGGGAAATAGCAAAGGTAACTTGCAGAATGACTATTCAGTTGGCAGTCAATTGCTTTAGACACAGAAAAATGCACAATATGAGATGGGGAAATGTCCACATGTAAGCCCAGCAGAACAAGTCTATGACATTTCTGGTCCGTGAGTTGTTTGAGACTCTATATAACATGAATCTGCAGTGTAGGATGAAGCTGATGTTACATGAGGTTTGTGCTGAAATTACCCTGGAAGGAAACAGGACCAATATTCAAGAGGTTTTGTTTATCCCAGAGGGAATTGATGTGCAACAGTTCCAAGTTACAATGTAATATAACAAAATAACAATGTGATAACCAAATGAAATATGGTATCATAGATATGCTAAAAGGAGAAATGCATGTATATACCATGTAGTGTCAATACTATTATTTTAGTGCTCGTAGTGTGGTTGTCAATAAGCCAAACATTGTTAATAAAAAGGTAAAAATATAGCAGATGCACTCTTATGTAAGTATGAACACATAAATGAGGCTGCTTACGCCATATACCAGTTTAGATAAATAAATAACCAAGAGTAACAGCTCATGTAAAAAGAGTTACACAGTTCCATAATAAGGCAGGAATTGTAGTCGGATTGCTACAGGTCGGAATGATTTCCTGTTGCGCCCTGTGATACATTTCTGTGGAATCAGTCCCTAACTGAATTTGCTACCGTTGGACCACACCTCCCAGAAGCCTCCTCCCTCCTCCAGATGTGTTTAAGAAATGAAGACATCTCTCGTGATATTTCAGACAGAGACGGAGCTGGAAAGGAGGAATAACAGAGCTACCTAACAACAGACGCTGGAATCCTGGAGAACATCAGCAGTGCTACCTCTGTCTGTGACATGACCAGCTAAAAAAACAACAAGCTTTCATATGTTTACCTGCTAGCAGGAACAGAGTAGCTCTGAAAAAATAGTCTCTGTGGGAGACTAGCGGATGGGTGAGGGAGTGGTTGGAATACATGCCATGAATCAGCACTGTCTTCCTCCAAACTTTGTCCGTGCAACCCTGAAATAGTATAATCGTTCATCCCGTCTCACTGCTGTCTTTACGTGCCCTCTTTTCCTCCCGGACCCAATGAACCTGACTCAGCCGGTGGCTCAGGCTCCACATTTTGCTGTGGCTTTGCTAAATTTAGACCTGCAATCACCTCAGTCCGAAAGCTGTTGACATTTTTAAGACAATGTTAGCAGCAGGGGACCAGAGAAATGTCGCAATTTGACATTTTTCCCACCAGTGCCGACTCAGCCCTACACGGTTCGTAGAGGTGGTTTTCCACTCCAAATTACGGGCCGACCGCCACACAAGCAGGAGACCACAATCAAAGACATGGCGGCAACTATAAACCGACCAAACCTCGGTGGTGGACTGCGCTGTCGGTTCACGAATTAGGCATTTTATAGTGTTTATGGTCACATAAATAATAAGGATCTAGTCATGTGACTCTCTGGCCAGTCGGTTCCCAGCAGTCTGCCGTCGGACCTGCTCAGTGCGGATGGCAGCCCGGCCGAGTAGGGGCCAGAAATGTGACCGTTTGTGGGTCCAGACCCGAGTGGAAATGCAAAATACCAGGCAGAGCTGTGCCATTCGAAAAAAGCAACTGGTGGAAATGGGCCAAATTCTACCTGTTAGGGTCATGTTTGCCGTTCTGCGAGCCTCTTCACATCTGCATTTTCTTATCATTCACTAAGGATTGGGATGTGGTCAGAACATGGCTGTCCAACAGCAGTAAAGGACACTTTAGGCTGACATACAGCTGACGTCTCTCGTGGTGAGCTGATGGAGTTTAGTATCAGAAAACATTCCTGACTTTAAATCAGGCATTTAGTCAGACTCTAACACTCTGATTTGCATTAAACCCACAAAAAAACCTGAGTCCATCCTGCAGAGTCGTGCGAAATCCCCATCTCCATAGATCCACGTCATAAATCCCCACTCCTCATCTTTGCAGTGAAGATTAGCTGCCGGGTGGGGGGGGGTTATTGATTTGAAGTGACCAGCTGTTGGTGGCTGTGGTGAAGAACATTAAATATTTGTTGTTATGGTGATGGCAGAGATGGAAAAATGAAACCCAGTGGCATTTCTGACCTCTGACACGTGGAGGTGTTTAATTCAGCTGTGGCGAAATCGTAACTCAGATTAATAGCGATTTCCCTCCCCTATGGATCTGCCGTCTACACCCTGCTGTCTGTCGGGGTCCTGTCACGTCCTGTTTTCTGATGGCTAACCCTGACGCCCGCCGTCCAGTGTGTAATGGTGTTGCCCGTATTTGGCAGGAACAGGCCCGAAGGGAAGATTCTGGAGACCGTTGGCGTGTTTGAGGCTGTGAAGCAGCATGGGAAATATGAAACGGGACAGGTAAGAATCAGAAACTCAAGAGGTCCCTCTGTTCCTCTCTTCCTCATAAAAAAAATGTTAACACTGTCTTAAGCTGCCTTAAGCTGTTTTTCACTTGTGATCGGTGTGTTCCTAAGCGTGATCCTGCTGAGTAACTGTAATCCCATCAGGCTACTGTTGTATTAAACATCCTTCATATACAATCTCAAACCTAATCTGTCCATGTCCCCCCCCCCCCGTGTTTGTGCTCCCCGAAGCTGTTTCTCCACAGTGTGTTTGGCTACAGAGGCATAGTCTTGTTCCCGTGGCACGCCCGCCTCTATGACCGAGACATCACCCCCCCCATGACCGACAGGTGAGCCTTCATTCCCCCACGAGACTCGCCGGGAGCTTATTGCAATGGCTGGGCCTGTCAAACTGAGTCTGTGTTCCTCTCCAGTAAACCCGAGCCCCCCCCGGGAGCCCACGGCTCCAAAGAAGTGAAGGGGAAGACTCACACCTACTACCAAGTCCTCATCGACACCAGAGACTGTCCCCACATAGTAAGTCAGATACTCACTCACGGACAATGGCATCTGGCCTCAGCGGTAAAAATGGTCAGTAATGGCTAGAGCCGAGCCCCACTGAGGGGGTACTCGTGGAACAGAGCAGAAATGGCCTCAGTACACCCCCGTTACCTGGATGTGTTCGTCCAGTTCGGAAAGGTTCCATTTCCTTCCATTTCAGTCAAACTTAACAGGTGCCCAAGCAGTTTAAAGCTTGGTTTTCTTTGGACGTGATGGGTTTAAAGAGCACGGTGTCAGGCCTCAACCATGCGACTGAGTTTTCCGTGTCTTCAACAGTCTCAGAGATCTCAGACCGAAGCGGTGACCTTCCTGGCCAACCACGACGACAGCAGAGCTCTCTACGCCATCCCAGGTACCGCCTCCCAACGCTTCTCCCCCTCTGATAATAGGAATGCAGATGAGAAGTCTGTCCAAGTTTAAATGCCCTTTTTAGTGCTCATTTACTCATTTTTGAAAGAGTTTTTCGAGAGTTTCTTCATCAAAAGTCAAACTCCAGACAGAGAAACTGGTCTATGCCATCTTCTCTTATATATATTTGACCGTGTTTATCCCCCCTTTTTTCCCCAGGGCTGGACTATGTGAGCCATGAGGACATCCTGCCCTACAACTCTACAGAGCAGGTCCCAATCCAGCACGAGCTGTTCGAGCGCTTCCTCATGTTCAACCCGACAAAATGTAAGCGCGCCATATTCCACTCAGACCCTCTGACGATTTTACATTTGAATGAATATTTTTTAGATTTCTACAAAGTAAATACTGATTATTCAGCAAAGTGTTAAATATGTCTGACTTTCCAACGGTTTGCAGAGTTACTACATTAGGAGTACAATCCTTTTAAGATTAAGATTTATTTTCTAAATCATCTGGCCCAGCCCCTGAATCATGGAACAGAAACCCTTTCTAGCTTCACAAATTATGGTTTTTGACGACAAAAACCAAACCCTTCAGATGGTTCGAAGCCT
This sequence comes from Menidia menidia, assembly GCA_907169785.1. Classification (NCBI taxonomy): domain Eukaryota; kingdom Metazoa; phylum Chordata; class Actinopteri; order Atheriniformes; family Atherinopsidae; genus Menidia; species Menidia menidia. The sequence goes on from CAJRST010037777.1 coordinate 19,265,638, forward strand.
CACCTACTATATTAGGCGTTTGACTTCAGTCATTTTGCACGCTTTAGTCTTTGTCCACTGTCACTAACGCCGGGCGGCCTCTGTTCCCGCAGCTCCTCCCTTCACCGCCAGGGACACCCTGAAGGCGTGGCAGGAGAAGAACCACCCCTGGCTGGAGCTGTCCGACGTGCACAGGGAGACCACGGAGAGCATCCGCGTCACCGTCATCCCCTTCTACATGGGCATGCGGGTAGGGCTCCGTGTCTCCTCCCGGCCGGCTAACGGGAGCTTCTAGCCTCCGTGCGGCTCTAACTAAGGTCTGTTTTTGTTCACAGGAGGCCCAGAACTCCCACGTTTACTGGGTGAGTATCCCCACGGTGGGGACGGAGGGAACGGAGGGGGAACGGCGAGCGGAGCTTACCTCTCTGTATGAGTGGAGCTAACTTCTCTGTATGAGTGGAGCTAACTT
>CAJRST010037777.1:19268065-19303177 GCA_907169785.1 Menidia menidia
TCCACTCTGAGGTAGCACCATGGGGGCCAAGCAAACCAAAGGCCAGGAACCCGGGGGATCCAGTCCTCAGCACAGCTGGAAGCGGACCCCCTCCAAGGAGAGGGGGGACCTCTTCGCCTCCCTCATGCTGAGGTCGGGGGACCGGCTGGGCCGCGGCGGGACGCCGCCCCCCCCCCTACCAGCGCCGCATCGGGATGATCCAGGAGATGATGCTGATGGCCCGGCAGGGCAAGCAGGACGAGGCCACGGAGATGCTGAGGACCCTCCGGCAGGTAGCCTGCCGGGTTTTGGGGTGTGAGTGAATGTCTGTGGCTGACCCCCCCTCCCTCCCTCCCTCCTCACCCCCCTGTTAACGCAGGCAAAGGGAAGGCAGGAGAATGAGAATAAGAAAGAGGCTAAAATGAAACTTTGGGGGGGCCTGTGTTTTGATTCGGTGAAAGACTGTCTCAAACTTTTCCCCACACACGTCTCTTGAGAGATAATCTGTCGATGTTTGGTTAAGATAAGACATCCCGGAGGAGGAGAATAACAATTCCAGTTTGGAGAGAGGCAACGAACCAGAAAAAAAGGCTTTTACTACAGTAAAGGAATTAAAACGATAAGGTCACAGCAGCTAAATCCAACAAGTTTCTCTTCCAGTCGCAAAACAACAGGTTAGAATAATTACACAGGCTTGTAAAGAGAGTTTAAAGCAGTTTAAAGAAGATTTGGGTGCACCCAAGCAACATTTCAAGTCTGTATTTTAGATTTTGAAGTGTAATATGGTCATTTACCTTCCAGAAGATTCTCTGTGTCAGCTGCTCAGGAAAGCAGCTGACACACAAATCAGCATGTTTAAAACATCAAACCGTAAAGGTTTTCTGTTTTTATTTGGAAAAGCTCATGCAAAGTTTCAAAGGATGCTGCTGGAGTAGCAGCTTGGATATTTAGTATCACAGACACCTGGTCAAATTAGGATTGTTTTGACCCTTAGATGTAGTTGTAGACTAGAATTATCGGAGGTAAGCGAATACTTTTAGGGTCGATTGTCGGAATAATTTGTTAGTAGTATATGATGCAGCCTTTTATATCCTCATTTTTAAGTCATTGGGCAAAGATATGACAGAATAAATGGGGAAACAGCATCGTTTTGGACACCTAGCTGAACATGGAGATGCAGACAGCTGTTGTTTTTTTGTTTGTAATATGACTGTTGACCTTTAGTGTGCCAACGTGGCGGCACCTTGCCTCCACCTGAGCTGAGGTTTTTTTATTGGGTTTTTTTTTATCGCCTGTTTCATTAACAGGTCTTCCTGCCCTGGAAGCCGTCTCCTCTGTTTTTTTTATAAAAAGAGCCTGCGCTTTAGCCGTGGCGCTGGCTGCTCCTCACCTCCGGCTCCTCTTTGTCCACCTTTCAGATGGATTCAGAATGGGACTTTGAAGCTGACCGCTCTAATTAGCGAGGGCGGCGCTCTCTAATGAAAGCGAAGCCCACTCTGTTTCGAATGGATCACAAATGAACGGCGAGTGTGTCCTTAAGCACTGCACATAGAACATTATGTCCAAGGGGGTCATGGAAATGACCCGTACTTATTAGGAGTACACACCTCCACCAGCTATCTGAATCCCTGCTATCTTTGGGTTCAGAAAAGAGCATTATACAGCACTTAAAAGCCATGAAAACTACGAAATGACCCACAGTGTTGGGCTTCCCGCTGACCCCGAACACAGATGCCCCCAGATGAATCGTATTGCTTTGATTTTAGCCTCGGCAACCCTTTTTTTAGAAACGAGTACCCAAATGAACCCTTTTCGATGGATGTGTTTCCATTCACCGAATAGCAGCTTTAGCGGTCACTTCGTGGCACCAGTCTGTGATATCACTAAAAAGTCAAACAGAAAGTTTGACGAAGCCACAAGGGGGTCAGAAAATCAGATTTGGGGTCACGCAGCAGAGCCGCTGTCTGCAGGTCCACCCGCATCCTCTGACTTAGACTTAGACTTAGAGTTGTACTTTATTGATCCTTTGGGAAGACTCCTTCAGGAAATTAAAGTTACCAGCAGTTTACAGGGCAAAATGCAAAAAAATACAAAAAATACAGATTAAGTACAGGTAGCCTACACACTAAATGTGAATAGCCCAAAAAATAAGAATATGAATACAAAGTAAAAAATAAAGACCCCTTAAATAAGCAAAAATAAGCAAAGAATAAGAATATAAATACAAAATGAAAATAAAGACCCCTAAGAAAATGTAGGACTTTTTTCGGATAGATTGACCAGTGATATGGTATTGCACTATGTGGTTTGGCCTCATAAATATGGACTTCACATTTTACAGAAAAATACACGTTTTGAACTCTCAGAGCTTCCTCCCAGCTGTAGGGTGAGCATCGACTGGGCCACCTTTTCTTACTTTGAATTGGTTTTCCATGCGGCCCGGTAAATAGGTGGGCATAATCTTGTTGACGGCAAATACAGAATTGATCAAATCACAAATAGTATTCATGTCAAAGTCAACAGAGATTCATCAGGGTGCAGAAATGAACAACCTGCCTGACATTTATTGTGTAAACCCAGTTAGGAGCATGAGTTTTTTTTACATGAGCTCAGACAGGTTAGGGTCTTTTTTAACGAATACATTTGAATACTGTGTGTTTTTAGCTAGTTCTAAAGAAACATCAGTTTAAAGTAGTGGGAGTTTTAGGCCAAACTGACCTGGTGTACCTAAAACGAGTCGTTTTTTCCACTTGAAAATGGTTCTTAAGCATTGACAGCGACATTAAGAGCAGCTGTCTGAGAAAAAACAGGTTTAATTAAGAGAGAAAAGCTGCCTGACGGCCCAAAAGGCTCCTTTTGTGGCACCACGCTGTGAAGTCTTCTACGAGGAGCCTCTCCCCAGACCTCGCTTCTTCAGGTTCAGCTCCAAGCCGCTGCCGGGGTTGATTTTTTTACCCCGTGGCGTCTCCCGTGAGTTCACCCGGGCCTCGGATGACTTCATTTGTCGTTGCCAAGCTACCGCACAACAACCTCCATTCGCTCAAAGTGATCTCTGCAGAGCTGTAGCACAGCTCCACGTCTGTCAGCCGACGTCCGTGGAACCCGTTTAGCTATCTTTAATGGCCTATCTTTAATAATTCATGCTTCGGCTACGTCGTTCATTCTCCTTTGCGGTCAGTGGTGTAGAGAAATAAATTGAATTTTTGTGAACCGGAGCTTTTATCAGTCGTGTAAACGCTGGAAGCAGAAACGCTGATGTTAGACTCTAAAACTCAGCTCTCCGAAGCTTCTGTATACACAAATGTGGTCTGAATATGTGATGACTTGTGACATAAAAACAACATAATGTCTTATTTAAATTTACTCTCGGAATCGTAAAAAGGAGCGCGACGTGACACAAAATCAAAAGCCATTCCAGTCTTTTGTCAGAACCTTTATTTCCTGGTGTCTCTCCCCTGCTGTGATCTGAGTAATGCTGCTCTGATCTGAAATAAAAGGACTTTCATTGCAATATTTAACTCATGTATGCACCCACCACTCTGTAGGATTTCTGCCAAAATGAGCAGGAGAGTAATTCTGTAGAATAAACAAGAGTATTCCTTCAGAAGAAGACGTCAAATTCTGTTCATTTCCTCTCATTCCTGAAGAGAAAAGAGAGAGAGCTCTCAGAGTTTCCAGCTAACCAGGATTTCAAACCCACCTCCTCTCTCCTCCGCTTCCAGTGAACTGGCTGAAAGGGGAAGTGGGTTTGAAATCCTGGTTTGCTGGAAACTCTTAGAGCTCAGAGGAAATTTCAAGGTCTGAATTAAAGCTCTTCATAATGCTGAATGGTGTCTGAGACAAAGGGAATAAAAAGGAAGGGATCTCAGAAGGCGTTGGAGTCTTTTGCAGAGCCGTATTTCCAACACGAGCCAGGAAAGTGTCAGACTTTGAGGAAGTCTCCAGAATGACTGATGGAAGAAGGCTGTGTGTCTGAAGCTCCTTGTGAAAAATACTCCTCGTAGGTTATGTTTTTTTCAGTGACGTGTAAACTTCAACCATCTAGATGAAACAGGCAGTGTAACAAGAAGTAAATAAATCATCATGTTCATTGTAATAATAATCAAAATGAGCTATTTCATTTGGTTTCCCTCACAGATTTTCACAGCCATGTGCGTCAGGTGGAAGTCTAGCATTTTATTTAAATATTCTACTCCAGGCATCAACTAGCATGACAGAGATCGACATAAAATTACTGCCGTTTGCATTTTATTAATAAGAAAAAACAGAGACAGTGGTATTAAAGGAAAACACTTACTCTTATTTCACCATAACTAACCCTCCAGTTAGTGCTACTTAGGCATAGTTCCCTTTGTAAAGTTTTAATTGTGCTTCTTTTGCATAAATTCTATCACAAATGATATCACTGGTATCCAGATTTGTTCCAAGTCTTCCCGGTTTGTCAGTGAGGATGTCATGTATCCTCTTAAGATGGGGGCGCCCCTTGCCTCGTGGCCCTGTACGGAGTGTAATTGTTTGGTTAGTAAGAACTCTGCCAGATGGGTTTAAGAACAGCAGTTTGACCCCGTGAAGTAAATTTAGCTCCGAGGTCAAATTGTTTGCGACAGGGTGTAGAGATAAGGCCAGTGGACACAGGCGAGGCCTTTTCAGCATCTAAGACCAACATAAAGAGATCCTAAAGGATGTCTGGGTGAGTGTAGAATATTAAACCCTGTTTGTTCGGGATGAAGTCAGGTAGGGGCCAAGTCATCTTGCCAGAGTTTTAGCTAAGAATTTTTCATCTTTATTTAACTCATTGACTGCCAGCCATTTTCAGAACAGTTTTTTGAGCATTTTGACTGATTTTTCAAGAGCCACAGAATAGTTTGTGCTATGACTATGTAAACACCGAACACACCAAAAGAAAGAGTAGACTCTCTTCTTTCATCAAGAAAAAAAATTTGTTTCTAACTTATTCCGTTCTTCCTCGACTTGCCTCTCACCGGCGCCATTTTTCTCATAGCGAACCATTGCGTTTTTTTTAATTTGCCTACAATCTATGCTCATCTCCCATCAAAAGTGGCACTGCCACCTAGAGGGTAAATTTGTTAGTCCATACTCTGTCTAGAAGCCTGATATTTACGGAAAAACTTCAGCCGATCGTCCCCCAAGCCACTCGCGTTGAAAAACATAAAAGACGTCTATAGACGTCTTTGGCAGCTAATGAGTTAATAATGATCCCAGCATATATGGTCCCATGCACTCCGGATCCTTCTTCTTTTTGGAATCATTGTTATTGTAGTTTCATTTATCGTGGATAGATATTACCAACCTCAAAGGCCTTCTTGTACTGGAACTATGTTGCTATTTTATGGAACTCGTCCCATATTGTAGAACTAGAGGTATTCCAGTATTCATGTGTGCAGCATTGAGATAAAAGGCTTTCTCGAGTGACCGTTCTGTCAATCATCAGCTGCTGTTTAGCCACTTGAGTGGTCATCCCAGTCCCCCTCTCTGCCCAAAGAATGCACCGGGCAATGTGACCAATGACACACGGCAGGAGCTCCAGAAACAAGAAGAGACCGATGAGTGTCTGGTAGTTGGATGGAACCGCTCCCTTTTGATTTGACCATCATAAAAAAAAACTGATTCTACCATCAAATAAGCAAACAAAACAAATAAGGCTCATAAAGAAGATTTGATGAGACTATAAAATATGGGAAATGATCATTTAACCAAAGGCAAGGCAGTTAGTTTTTACCAAGCTTTTAGTACTCAGAGGGGATACATGAGTCTTTCCCTCATCTGCTTAACTCCGAAGTATCTGCATGGATTAAAATTTGAATAGAAAACATTTTATATTGCATCCATCAGTATTTTAAGTCATGACTGAGTGGTAAATGTACCTTTTTGCCAGTATTTTGAATGCAAAGCAAACTGGGCGATTCCATTTGTGTCTGTTTGTTATGTACGAGTTGTCTGTAGGATTGTTTTTACTGGTTAGGATAAAATATCTTCGTCTCATATACGTGTGCAGGACCTGGGCATGGAGTCCACCTCTCTGGACGACGTGTTGTACCGCTACGCCAGCTTCCGGAACCTGGTCGATCCCATCACGCACGACCTGATCATCAGCCTGGCCCGATACGTGCACTGCCCCAAGACGGTAGGACGCTACTCTCCCCCTGACCCCCTTTTCCCCACCTCACCTGTCAGAACTCATTTCTCCATCTCGGCTCTTACCTTAATCTGAGCGTAACGGTGATCATAAAGCAGAAGAATCATCAAACGCGGGGTTCGTAGCTGTGGAGAGGTTTTGATTGGTCCGGAGGAGGCTTGTATTTCTTATTTTTCACCACTCACTTGCACACACATGGAGTAAATCACTGAATCTACCACACGGCTGTACTCTCTCTCTTTCTCTCTATCTCTCTCACACACACACACACATGCGGACTGATGGGTGATTCATCGTAATGCAGCTATCAGATGATCTCCTGATTCTTTACGTCTGACCCTATTAGGTTGTGGAAGTGCTCTAAGTGGCCGTGTTTGTCCTTGAGGCAACCCGAGCTCTTTGTGTTTGTTCATTCATGTTGTCCGATATGTCATTGAGGGATTGGGTAAAAAAAAAAAAAAAGGGCGGGAGGAAGGAAGATTGACAGAGACGAAGATAGAAAAAGAAATGATGTGTCCGTGCTGGGTGGCGGTCGCCGATATGCTGCTGGCCTCTCGGCAAATAATGACTCCATTTTAATTTAGTCCCTCATGAAAAGGTCTCAGTCACAAACATTCGTCATGAAATTTGTCACCGTCCGGATGACATCATTTCTGCTGCCTCACAAATAAATGAAAAAACATCTGAGATGATGTTGATTTAATCTTTTGGGATAATTATCTATGCCCTTTACTATTTTCCTGTTCTCATCAAGACCTCGTGAAATACCATTCTAAAAAAAGAAAGTGGTGGAGAGGGTGAATGCATCTGTTTAACAGGCATATGTGACGAATGAAAAGACGCAAATGACTGTGTCAAAGACCCAATATTCATTTCATATTGCGAAGTAACTCTGGAGAAACTAGAATATTTGCTTCCACCTACAGTTGTGATGTCTGAGCCCTGCACAAGCACATTCTCATCACTGTTTTCCAGTTGGGGAGGCTAATAAAACCCCTACAGAGGGTGTCAAAAATTTGAAATATGATGTCATTTACACTGTGTGCTGTGTGTAAAATGGTGTCGCGAACTAGCAGAGAACCTTTTGAGGACTTTTGGCATGAAGCTCGAAACGAAAGGCTGGACATTTCCATGTGGGAGGAAGCTACTGGCTCACGAGAGTTTGAGGTGGCCGACGGAGGCTTCCAGTGTTAGACAGAGATGAGAACAAGCTCAGACCTTCTTTGGTCACTGGGAATAGCAGATCTTTGAATTCATAATAAAGCTAGCAAGGAATATTTAGGTAACGAAGAGCTGAAAACAACCCATTAGAAGATTAGCAGTGTTGGATTGAGATATTATGAGTAGTTTGGTCCATTTAAAACCGTTTCTGGTATGTTCTTCATTTAAACTGATCTGAGATCACTCAGTCAGGAAATAGTTTTATTTATTTCTTAGAATTTGAGACCATTTTTTCACTAGGTAATTGACTAAAACATTCCAGCTTGTATGGATTTTTTGTCCCTCTTGTAACAGATATTTTATTCAATTTCCATTTGAATAACCTCATCTATATTTCTATCTAGTTTAATTCTTATAGCACAAATAATAATAGGTCAGAGTTATATTTTGAGTTAATTAATCTAGAACATGCATATAATTGATCATTTTACCAGAAAATGAGTTTTTACTGTAAGTTGCTGGATTTCCTAGAATGTTCAGCATCAAGTCATCATTTTTCATCTATTCAGATATGTCCTGCTTTTCCATTAATCTACTGACAGCTGGACATATTTCAAGGTCTTTCTTTTTTAATATACTAGTTTTAACAGGTTGGACAAGTTTAAGAGGGTTTTAGCCCGAACCAGGGCCAAATGTCAGCTGGATAATCAGATTTACAACAGAACAAACTCAACACATTGATTAAATATAAAGATTTTTCCAAACACTCTCACTTTTTTCCCCTTTTCAAATAGAACAATTCAACTGTTCCAATCTATGGCCACTTATTCTCCTGCAGTGCAAAGCTAAATTCTTTTTAGAGGCAAAACATCTTTTTTAAGTGGTGTTACATCTGTCAAACAGCATTTAAGCTTTTGGGGTTTTTGGGTTTCCCGTTGGTTATCCGTCTTTTATTATCTTTTTTAAATAAAAAATCATTTAGTTCACTTTCCACCCGCCACTGCCCATCTGGGCCGGCATCTCATGCACATTTCCCCAGTCTCAGTGACAACCACGGACAGTTTTTTACAGAAAAATTATTCCAGAAGTTGTAAAGTCGAGTAATAATTGATTCTGTCTGAAATGGATAAAAAATATATTCTTTGATGAGGAGTTGCAGAATATTGGGACGAAGTCACAGAACCTGCATACCGATCTAAGTGGAGATAGAGGACTTTTTCTAAGTTACCTTGTCCCCCACCACAAACTGTAAAAAGCTTTGCATCCAGCATACAGAAACCTTGGATTGCAGGAATTCACTGTTTGGGTCATAAAAATGTTACATTTTGAACACTTCATGGTGAATTTCTTGACATGTATAAGCCCAATAATATATTTTCCCTTTGGGTTAAAGTGTTTTTTATTTCGTTCATATCATTTCTTTAATTTCATACTTAAGACATCAGTTCTATGTTCTCAACCAAAAATATCCCTCACCTAATGAATGGGATGATTGATACCGTGTTTTTCCAAAGTAGGAAACACTGAACTGGATTTGTCGTGTGATGCTTTAATGTAAAGGTCCAACAGCAGACCCAAATGTAGACAGAGATGAGACCCTTTAACTGCTTGATAAACCTTTGGGGGAAAAAAAACACAGAGACAGAAAGAAGACAACAGAAAACCAGTGGACTATACTCTACGCAACGGACTCAAATAGAACAGAAATGGGGAGACCGAACTACTTCAACTAGGAGATAGAAAAGCACCAACCAGAACCGTTGGGGGCAGTGACTCACGGTCTCATGCTACGACTGGTCCAGAAACCATCTGCGCAGCGGGTCGGGCTGCTGGTGATGTCATCACAGGTCTGCGGGAGAGAGACAAAAGGTCAGTGCAAAGGCCTGCCGTCCGTTTCTGGAAAAGCAAATGGCAGGTCGGTCATTTCAGGTCAGTTGTTTTCAAGGCTTGACGCCCTCAAAGAATATGGATTCCTGCAGAATGCTAACACCTTTTACTCCGAATCATTTCTTATTCTTTCTGGATATGACGTCATGGACAGCTGCACGAAGAAACAAATGTCTGTTCATCCAGAGTCTGACTCCAGCACAGCGGGAGGAATCCAGCAGGGAAACGGCTTCCTCCTTCTCTTTATAACTTTTTCTAATTATTTATTCTCAAATGATTTTTTCCAGGTATCGTGTTTTTTTTGTGGGTTTTTTTCCATTTTCTGTCGGCTTAAGTGGATCCATCAGTCCTACTGTAGCTACTGTACATTTTTCTGGAGCCATGAATCCAAGACCTGATTTTGGTTTTAAAATAATGTATCTTTGCCTGGATATGGACAAACTCGACTCGGCTGATTTGAATGGTTTGATTTCTTTATACATTTTTAAAAACAGCTTAATCTGCATTATTTGAATGTTTAAACAGATCTTTTTTTATATATATTTTTTTTTTTACAAAAACCTTGTTTCTAAACTGTAAGGGGACCTTGACAGATTAGGGCTGTCTTCTTTGTTTTAGTCTAAAGCCCAAGCAGAGAAATGAAAATAATAACTCCTTATTTATCATATTTGCATTTAAAAATAAATACCACATGCTGACTTCTGTTTATGTAACTCTTGGGCAGACAAGGGTTCAATTATAAATCCAGTCTCAGTAGAAGAACCATCCTCATCAGGTCTGGTCCACAATTCTCCAATGTGAAAAGCAACAGATATCTCTAACAAATATCTGCCCACTCAGCCATATGTCCACATGCAACAAACCGTGCTTTGCAGGCTGTTCACGTCTATATTTACATTTCAGTATCACACATCTTCACATCTTCCCTTTTTAGTGGTAAATATTATTAAGCTGCCTTAAAGGTTGGGAGATGAACAGATACTTTCTGTTTAAGATGACAAACTGGACTTGGAACTGTAATTGATAATTCAAATAATGAGTTCACATCACTAGTGGTGTGTTTCTATTTGTTATGACAGCTAACAGTGTGTAGATGGAAAATAAGCTCTGAGACTTATTTTTACTCGACTAATTTGTAATTCTGTCATTATTTCCTGCTCTTTACCTTTAATTCTAGAACTCATATTGATCTTCTAATGTAGTCGTTAAACTGAACTGAATTAACTGAACTAAACCCTACTATTCATGTTTCATTTAATCTTAAATGAAAAATGTCAAACTTTTTGTCCTAAATGGCATCACAATAAGAGGAATAGTGACATGAATACTATTTATTTCATACACATTTGTTTTGCCAAGAAAATCTTTATTGATATTGATTAATACTATCTATTGTATCTTTGTTTAAATAATTCATGTGCATTAATGCCACACTTGAAATTACAAATGGGGGGAGGGAAACAAGACAGAAATATACAAGTGAAATCCAGGAAAACAAGACAGCTGCTGCCTCTGGTCTTCACAAGGAGAAGCAGCAAGAGCTCCTAAAGGAAGACAAAAAGACAAAAAGCCGCATCGATAGCAGCAGCACGGGGATGGAAATGCACTTGTGCACACTGAAACCCACAGGAGGCACAGCGGCGGTATGATGAGTGTGTGTGTGTGAGCGTGAATATGCTAAATATCTGACACGAAGTGTGATCGGTGAAGGGTGCAGGGGGCTGGCAGGAAGAGCCCCTCGTCCATGTAAGCCAGGTTAGGAATCAACCATGAACCCCCCCCAAAACACAACAAAAAAAAGTAAAAGAAGGGGCCGAAGAGACCACACTACGACTACAAGTTACCATATATCTATTGTTAGAATTAGTCTAAAATGAGTCATTTTAGCATAGCATGCTATAACATGATCTATGCTAATTACTGATTGTCTTATTCTTTTTAGAACTTTACTTTTTGTTAAAGTCTCTGGCTGTGCCTCTTCTGGCTGAGTCTCTTTTTCTTTCTTTGTTGGATTAGATCCACACCTTTAGGTCAACACATACACACGCCATTTGTTACCACATTCCAATGTTATCTACATGAATTAGGACCTGGCCTGTTCATGACCCGAGGCGACTAGCCAATGGGACGTGGTTATGTCCAGTCCTCCTTTGAAGAGGCGGACCGAGCGAAGGAGATAATGCCCATCACACCCAGATGTTTGACCCTGAGAGATGTTTTTGTCTGTGAAGAACCCAGCGCTGATACACTTTGCCTGTGACCTAATAAATGTCAATTTTTATACTTTTATAATTTTCCAACTAAAGAATCGGGCTAACACTCTATTCACTGTATTTAGCAGCTTCACATAGCGTCTATTTCCATCAAGCTCCTCTATATGAGGCGTGTTTGGACAGTGTTTTTTCATGATTAACACTAAAAGGAGCAAATTTGAGACTTTAGTCTGCACTGAAATTGCCCCCGAATGAATGAATGAGTCTAACAAACCGCTTAGTGCCTCCCATTGTTGTGTAAGGAGGCCTAATTACTGAGCTACACTCAAACAGCAGTTTGGCCTACGTCAGTTTGGCCTTTGGGGGGGGTGGAGTGGCTGTTCACAACACGATGGAAACACTTATCACCTTGGGAGAAATACGCTATTTCTGCAGACGGGTGAAAATCTATGAGCCTTCCTAAAAAAAAAAGTCAGGTGACACAGTGACATTTCATCCCTTTTGCAGAAATACAGCCTATCGTGGCCACAAATTAGATTCATAATGCTGATCCAGAATCTTCACTTGATTTTTATTCCTATTACTATGAATAATATAATAAACAGTAATAATAATTAAATTCTTAAGTAACAGATATAAACATTATGTATTTATGCTTGTATTAAAACAGTTCCAATGCCCACTTTATGCAGAACAGAAAGCTCATTAAACGTCAAATTTATACATACAAGTTCATTTTGTTTAGTCATACACAGTGTTTTTTGTACAGATATTGTAATAGTCCATCCTATAATATTCCTAATATTCCTGTGTACATCCTACTTACTCACACATCCTCAAAAATGACAGGCATTGGTTAACTGTGACTGATGGCAGCCGAGTTATTTAATTTAGCTCAATTATTAGTCAATGTTGAATGATATTGTTGAGGGGCACAGACAGACTACACAAATAATACAAAAATCAGTGTGGAGAAGGGTCTTCTCTGCCTCCAGCTCCGGGTGAACCTCTTTTTGAGCTGTCAGATGTCTTGATGGAGATTGAAACTTGGCTGGATTTCCCCTTGAAATAGCTTCTTTTTTTTTCCACTGTGTTCAATTTAGACAGCGGTCTTTAAGAAGTCCTCGATTCTACAGAAAGTCCTACAGCATCTCTTTTAATAAATTACATTCAAGTTAATTTTCACAAAAACATTTTGAATGTTGCCTTCATTAATTACTTGATTTGGATTGGAATCATCATACTTGGTTTGGATTACAGAACGATTTTTAAAAGCAGTAAAAAATACTTTTGGTTTATGACCCCCAGTATCACACATCAATGCAGATCACTTCAGTAAAATTATTTCTCAATACTCTGGCTGTTTTATCATCAAGGATACATACATGTTGCATTTCTCTGGGTTCAGGAACTCCTGGTACAATTCCCAGAGATTTAAATGATGCGATTTCTGATCTCTATCAGAACATTAGACAAACGTCCTTGTTGTTTGTGCAGCCTCTCTTGGTATTTTCTACGTCTATAGCATCATTTAAGCATGATGGTCATCACAATGCTGGTCCAGCCATCCACTATCTTTTACAATAGATGGGAAACCCAGGGATCCCTCTCCCAGAAACAATCTCCAGCCCATCCCGGGGTATCCCGGCATTCCCTGGCCAAAGCGGATAGATACATATAATCCCCCCAGACTGTTCAGGGGTTGAAAGGAGGACAAATCAGTTCATTGAAAGCATTGTCTTTGACTCAATTCCCCTTATTACAGTAATGGACCGGAGCAGCACCCTCGTTTTTGCCGACGAAGCTCCAGTCCTCCCGTCAGCCTCTCGGAACAACCTGTGATCACTCACGAAGAGAATGAGACGCTTAAACTCCTCAGCCTGGGGCCGATATTCATCACTGATGAATAGGGAGGGAGCATTCCATCTTTTTCCTGTTAAAATACAACTACTTCAGGCCATTTTTTACCTCCGTTGGATAGAAACATGGTAGACTTGTGATAAATCAAAGCTGGTACTGGTTTGATCCGTTAGTTTTATTGCAGCTCATCTTTGAAATGAGCTTGTGACTCATAGCTTATGTGGCACTTTTTGAAAAAGTCATCTATAAACTGTTGATTTGGCATATTAAATAGCTTTTTGCAGGCATTATTTCAACTGATTATTCAGTTACACCTGCAGTCCATACTTGTTATGTATTCAGATCCCAGAAATCCCACACAGTTGCACACAGTTTTTTTCTTCTCACCTAGCAATGCTTTTGTCCTCGAACTCATAGTTTTGCACCTTGGATTGTCTTTTCCCAACAGGAAGGGGACTCACTTGGGGCGATGGAGAAGGTCTGTCGTCAGCTGACCTACCATCTCAGCCCCCACTCTCGGTGGAGGAGACAGGGCCTGCTGAAGAGGAAACCCCAGGCATGGTGAGTGCCATGAGTGTGTGTGTGTGTATGTGTGTGTGTGTGTGTGTGAGATGGCACCAGTGTGTCATCATCTGCTGCTGCTATGGTGTGATGGAAAAATCTTCCATTGTATCTGCCCTTTTTATTTAGTCTCACACTGCAGAAGAAATCTCTCTGTCTCACACCTCAACTGAATTTGTTTTTTCATTTTTGTTGTTTCGCCCTAAGTAGGATTTTTAGTTCCAGTCAAAGTGTCAGCTTTTAGTGTTCATTCGCATTTCGGCGGTTAGCTTACTCCCCATTCCTCTTCTCGACAGCCGCATTAAGCAGAAACCACATTTTAAAGACTGCGGCCAAATGGAAGCAGAACCACTGATGGGATTGATTTATATAAAGCAGTGTTACACAATATGCAAATATGCCATCAAACACAATGTATTAATCCATTTGCTCCTTGCCGAGCTCCGGTGCTGACGTTACAGAATAGTCTAAGGCTCAGAAAAAAGGTTTAAGATTTACTTCGTTTTGTCCTGAGCCTGTCTGAATGCATGCGCTGGATTTAGAGCCCTGATATTAAAAAAGGTTAATCCGGCACAGTCTTCGTGGTTATAAATCTCTATTTCTCTGAAGTATCTGGACAAAGAAACACAGAACTTGGACTTTCATAGGTAAAGAAAAAAAAGCATTGAGCCCAAAGGAATCCGAGCCTCTGTCCAAAAAAGTTCAGAAGGTCAGTGGTTTTAATCTGCCAATTAAAAGTGGAGCAGAACCTCTCACCTCTCTGTATTTTACATGCCAAACCCTCCTTGTATCATGCTTCTATGAATTATTTTTCAATATGTTCTCTGAATTTCAGACTAAAAATAGTAAATCGCTTCAGCTCTGTCTGTAATAATCCTGACTGCTTTCAGGTTCTTGCTATAAAACAGATCCTGGTGGAAGCAGATGGTAGAGAAGTGGCTTTGTGTCTGGACACTGTGAAAAAAGACTTTTTAGGAATAAATTGCTCCTCCTCAGCTGCGACAATAAACAGCCGGCTTCACATCTTCTCTCAGAGAGCTCGCATCCTGGAATGTATTAAGGCGAAATAATAAATTCTGCGCAGGCCTGCAATCCACACATGGAGCACACACCATTAATGCTTTTTCTTAAAAACACACACACTCCCAAACACATCTGTGCCAATTATTTCAGCCCCACTCAGAAAAGAAAGAATAAAAGATAAAAAATCTATCTAAGCACATGCAAGTATGTACAATTTCGATCTAACTCAAATTCCCCAGACTTTCCGTGGCAGTTTTAATGGGTTGTGTTAAGGATTCTAATCCCATTTAAGATTTACACTTTTCACTGTCACTGTTACTGTTCTCTCAGTGATAACCCACAGAATTGTCTGGTCCTCATTAAATAGAAAATCTCACTCACAGCCACCGTTTCTCATTTGTTATTTGGATCTTCTTCTTCATCCTTGACCGTGAAGTATAGATTTGCTGAAAACTATTAAAAAACAGAAGAAAGAACACGGCGACGGTTTGCTTTAACCAAGAAAAATGCTTCATCATTTCCTTCTCTGTGTGTTCTACACCTGCTGTGCCACTGAAAAACACACAGATGGTCAATTTACATGTTCGCTCCAAGTTTTAATGAGTCGCTCACCAAGACTTTTGGCACAGGGGAATGCACCTCACAATCCTCTGTGACCTTTGACCCCCCAGCACATGCTGGTTTCCCGATGCATTATTTACAGGGGTTCATCTCTGTGTTCGATTTCTCCATGCAGCATCTGTTTCCACACTGTGTTCCCGTTGAGTTAAAGCCCGTCCTGTCTCAAAAGGAACTGGTGTGTGTGTGTGTGTGTGTGTGTGTGTGTGTGACATTGCAGTTTTGCACTAATGCTCCTTTATGAGATACTGACAAGCCTCTGAGCTAAGGCTGGTTAACCAAGATAGATTGAATCATCTCTCTGAGGGCAATATAAACGTTCTGTCCTTTTATATTGTTCTGAGCATGAAAATGGGAACTATAGGGAGGGGTGGACCTGCTTCTGTCCGGCTACTCTCCCATAAAGGCCTGTTTGATGTTACGATGCAGAGCTGGTTGACTCAAACTCAAAAAGGTCTGTTGCTTTAAAATGTTGCACCACACTAGTTGAGGCCCCTGAGCAACCGATAACTCTCAAAGATTTAGAAACGAAGACCTGGCTTTCAGCAGAAAGACAGAAACCAGATTCAGGTGCAGGCCACGCAACTACATTGTGTAAAGAATGACTCATTTTAGATGGTCAATTTGAGGTGTCTCTCTTTGTAAATGACATCAGATCAGTTAAAAATTTAGATTTAATTGGACAAATCTACCCAAAATGAAAGGGATGTGTTCAACCCACTGTGAAAACATCAGTCAGAATTCTCTCTGTTTAAAAAAAAGAGACAGTTTCAAGACAGGTGAGCTAATCCTAAAAGCTCCTCAGAGTCAAAAACCAGCTGACAGCCACATTAAGGTTCTCTATTTTTGTCACTTCCATAGGAAAACAACCCCTTAAGATGCAACCTTACTTAAAAACAACACAAAATATCCCTTTATCAGCCACGGCAATACTCAGTCAACGTCAGAAAAATATGGGAGGTGGTTTATTATTGTACATTTAACAGATGCGTTTGGCATTTTTAAGAGAAAAAGCCGGCCTTATAGTCTCTTGGCTGTCTGCTTCATTAGTTTTATTAAGTCGTCTCTGGTTTCTTACGAGTCTACAATGAGTGGGTCTAGAGCTAAATGTGTGGAGCATCCCACGGAGCAGATCTCCTCTCTGCTTCACAGTCAAGGTCCGAGCCCCCCGCAGAGAGAACTGTGAGACGGCGGCTATTCTGAGCCGTGGCCGCTTTCTAACAGCATCACAGCAAGACGTCGCTCTCCAAAAGAAATGGAGTTCACTTTGCACAGTGAAAACTAGCAGAGAAGATGGTTTTTGAACAGATATGCTGTTCATTACATATTGATTGGAAGTCATTTCAATCACAATAACAGCAAACTGTAGGAATTCACATGGTAGACTTATGTGACCATAGAATAAAGCACTTCTTTATTTAACACAAAGACATGCAAATTCAAAATTTGAGGCAAATAATTTAATAATTTCCATCTAGGATTATTCAAATATTTCTGATTCTGATTCTGATTCAATTTGGAAAACCAAATTTTCAAAATTTCTGCCCCATTAGATGTGTTTCCCAGAAAATCAGTGAGTTAAAATTTCCAGTGAAATCCAGCTGTGGATGATGATGGATTAGGCAGTTTAACCGGACTGCAGTGAGTGCTCCATTTTACAAGAAGAAGAACGTATTTATCCTCTGAAGTATGTCTGTTCCTGCTTTGATTAGTCTGCAACATTCAACACAAGACAACCTATCAACAGCAGCCTGATTCCCAGACTGTGAATTTTTTTTTCCTGTGTATGTTTTTCCAAAATGTATCTGTAAGAGTGGTGTGGTTTGGAGGAGAGTTCTCTGCATCTGTTCAGAGAGTCTGAGGTTGTGGTTTTACAGGGCACAGTGCTGAAAATGGGTACTGGATTCGACTGGTAAACTGGAGTTAAAGCGTGTTTGCTGACAGAGGGTGCTAATTTGACCCCTTTTAGGTTGAACAGAACAGCCAACAAACAATTTAACTGGCAGCAAATCGATACTGTGTGAAGCATTGTGTTGGGCATCTCAACAGCCCTCCACGTGTTACAGGCTCTACTCTTAAAGGGGCTCTGCATGTGGCTGTTTAGGGTCGGACTATGTGTACCAGCTTCTTCTGCTCTGGGTCAAAGCCACGTAGTGATTCTACTCAGAACCTCATCATCTGGGTGGCTTTAGGTCGTCTCTGGTCTCGTCTTGTGAAGTTTAAAACCAATGTTTAGGAGGGAAACGTGCAATCTGGAAACTGGGCTGGAACTGATGCCACAACGTCAGAGCTCCAGAGGTGTGTCCAGGTTTAGTAGGAGGAATCCTCTGGAGGATGGACCTGAGACAGACTTTTGGGACCCAGATAGGAGCAGAGCGCCGGAGAGCGTTGATTAAGAATCTAATAATGAATCGTCAGGGAGCTGTAGCTAGAGAAGTAGGCACGATGTTTGCCAGGATCTCTTGTGAGAAGGTTGGTCAACTTGAAAAACAACCTGATGCACATTATGGAAAACTTTTCTGAAGAAATTGTGTACAGATTCTCCAATCTCCGTGTAGTTTGAAGACAGTTCATATTCTTCCGTTTTTAGAACCTGAATGAGGCTCTAATGATGCTTACTGGTGGTAATCTTAAAACTTAGCTTTTTGTTGGTTTGTTAGCATTCTAAGTAACAGTGCCAGATAGATTGAACCCAAGCCTGGTTATAGGGATGAACTCTTCCATTTCCCCATGACGTCAGAGACCCGTTGCAACCAGATTTGATGATGCTCAATTCCTTTCTTAAAGCTCATTCATATTGTTTCACGAACAGGATGTTAATTTCAGCCTTCTTATATCATCTGAATCATTCCTACTTTCAATTGAATAATCAGTTTTAAATTTGAGCTGCCAACTTCCATCAGCGTGCCCAAATGGAAACTTTTACTTTACTCATGAAATATTAAAGCAGGCTAGAACTGACGGATAGGGCATAATGAGGCTTCAGAATTAATCTCCTGGCTGCGAAAGCACTCGAAATCCTTTTCTCTCGATTTGAATCGTGCCTTTTCTCCTTCCCCTGACTCATACTCTAAATCATTCTCTGTGCCCTTTATAACAGCTGCCAAATTGTTCACTTGTCTCTGCCCTCACTGAGCTGCGTAGTAACCCAGGGGCCGCTTTAACTCCACAATGACTTTCTGTGTTCAGAGCATTTAGACAAAAAAACAGAGGAGAGACTTGCACCCCCCCCTTTCCAAAAGTACATTCGGTTTTAACAGCACCAGCAGCAACACTGAGATCAGGAGAGGATGCAGCTTTCAATGTAATTCGATATTCCTCCGATAACTCATCATCTTTGGCTCCAGGCTTTAGGAAGAAACTGACACTTTTTGATAATAATGCTCATGTGAAGCCCCATACTACCTTCTACTTTCAAAATACTCAAAAGATGCAAAAGATGGAAAATTTCAATCTGATCACACACCTCACTGGTTTAAAAAAGTGATCATTTTTCTTGCATTATTCAGTCCCTTATAGCTATAGACCAGCTATCTATTGCTATCTAAAACTAATACAACCTTTCCTTTCATTCCATTAACCCGGCTGCTGTGTGGAGCCTCCGTTGGGAATCGTTTCGAGGCAGTGGCATGAATGCATGTGCGCATTAAAATCAGATGAAGCCGGCCTCATGTCAGCCGTTTCCATCTTTAGCCCCGTCTCCTATACGGTAGAGAATGTCATCCGTTTGTGACTCATGCTTATTCACAGGGAAGCAGTGACCCGTGAATGACCCGTGGCTCTGTGAACAACGGAAAGAAACCACCCAGCCTCACTCCCTGACACATCAAGACGCTTTGTTGTGGATCCTGCTGTATTCTGAAATGTATACGACTAAATAACAGCTATCTCGCCGTTCTTAACGATGGAAAACATATTTAACAGGGTGGTTAAATATGTTTTCCATCCATTATTTCCGAAGCAGCACAATTAGTTTTTGTTTGAATTAAGTACTAGAGAGCGGTAATTTGACATCCTTAGCTAACAATATTGTGTCGGAAAAGTCATTAATATACAGTATGAAGGGCAAAGGCCACAGATAAAAGTTTTTATTTAATTTTGATTTAGTATTGTTCATGTACACAAAATATGAACACATTTCTGAGCTTGCTTTTCACCAAAGAGAATGCAACCCCCTGTTTACCACTTTTTAACTGTGTTCTTATAACATCCCCTGGGGATATTTCTTATTTTGAGTAGCAGGGGTTATTCTATCCATTAATTTGATTCCTGCATGTGTTGTGGTTCTTTTAGGTTTAACCCATGTTCATCACTCTTTATGATAAACTCGTAAAATCTATTGTGGGAATATGTTAAAAACTGTGGGAGTGATTAGATTAGCTTGCAGTTTTGGGGTATGTGCTTACTCCCCCTGCCTTGTAAACTGGTACAAAGTTACACCCGTTTTTAAACTGGTACCACCACATGTTCTATTTTCATTTTCCTTATATGAAAATGGCATGGACATGGGATGACAGGCTTTAGAAAAACGGTCAGTGATAAGGTGGTCATAACTTGGGATGATGGGAGTCCAGAGACAAAATCACATTTTCCTCAACATCTTTATGTAAAGAGGGACACCTGAAGCGTCCAGTGACGAGAACAGTGGTGCGACTACAAGCAGCAGGCCGTAGAACTGGACAGAATGAAGCCAACGAATGATTGGGGAGAGAGCAAAATCTGGATGGAACATAGTTCTATTGGGGTGACCATTTCCAGGGTCTGTCCGAAGTGTTTGCGGTTCCAGTAGTGCAGCAAGGAGGCCAAAGGGGGGAAGAAGTCTTGTCGGATTCATCGGGAGAGTACTGGCATGAAAGGGCACCTGGCTTGATGTTTTTGGAACACTGGACCGTAAGAGATGGAGAGGTTAAAGTGGGAAAAGAGCAGGTACCAACTGGACCGACAGGAGCTGAGAGGGGAGACGTTTTACGGTTATGGATCAGTTCCAAAGCTAAAACCTGAAGGAAAGCGGCCCAGCATTTCCGACCGGTCGCTCTGTTCTGATTTAATCAGGATTTTTTTTTTTTAACCACATGAGCTGGACCTCCACGCGCTACGATCTCCCACAGAGGAGCTCGCAGGTATCACGCCATCCTGAGCATTTTCTCCCAGCCCACAGCCTCACAGTGCTGATATGATTCCCTTCCTGTCAGTGTACATTAGCACACAGATGTTGAACTGTAACCATGGCTTAGCTCAACTTAGCATGAACGGTGTGTTTCTGGGCGTGTCGGAGCATTGGAGAAATTCCACTCGTCTGTGGGTGAGGACAAAGGACCTATAAAATGATTTCATTTGTACCTAACTTTCTAAAATATTACAAAACATCACTTATATAGAAAAACAGGAATAATCTGATCTAATTCTACAACAGATTAGCTGACAGCATAACAAATTCAAGGCACCGGGCGTTCGCAAAGATCCTCACGCGAGGACGAGATGCTGGAAAAGTGGCGTCCAATGAGAGCTGTGGTCAACTCCCCACCCCCTCTGGATGAAAGTGCTCTAATCAGAGTAATAGGATGCTGCAGTGACTGCTTTATATGGGGCTTGGCTCGGAAACAGATCCTGATGACAGATGAATTGATGAAACTGCAAGACGATTGTAGCATATTCGTGTGTGTATGTGTCGGCTGAAAAAATGGATTCCGATTGTATTAGAATCAGTCGGTTTGTAATTGAACTGTAGTTCTCAGTTCTCTTATTTAAGGAATGTTGCATCTTCTTCTTCTTCTCATTGCAGTCCTCAAAGCTTCCCTCCTTTTGTAATGAATCTTCCATAACTCTGTTTCTGCGACTTCAACTTGATATACTTTGGCACCCTGTTAAGAAAAATGCTGTAAATATTCGTTTTCAGGAGTTGCTGTCCGATCTTTGACTTATGAATCACAATATATAAATGTGTCTTTGTAAGAAGTACAAGAAAAGAGAGGCTCAGGCTATTAAGCATGAGGATTTCCCAATAGATTTCTGGTCAGTTTCATCACAATAGCCTCAACGAAACCTCATTAGCCCATACCAGGCCCCTTATTCATCATGCAAAGCAATTAAAAGAATACCCACAAGCTCCATACAGATTTAATCAAATGACAAAAGCTGTTAAAGAACCACATTGATGGGTTTATGTGGTTGTACATTTTCTCTCAGGACCCCAAAAGATGGTACTGTATGCCCATCAGGCCTGTTGTCTCGAAGGCAACATGATGATGTTACGAGCCATCCAGAACCCCATTAAAAGTCAGATATTCCAAGAGGGGAATGTAAACTGTGTGTACAACGTTTTTTGCACGTATAACTGAAGGGTGGAAGTCAGCCGTTAATTCAGGAAAAAGAGATGTTGATGTGATGTGCCCCTGCAGGGGCTACTTTAATGAAAGCCGTGATGTTTTCCTCACCTTAATCATCAGGTTTGTGATATCTAACTTTGACTAAATGCTGTAGTTTGTAGATTAGATTTGACATTTTAACAGAAAATTACGTCAAGGTTCCAATCTTTAGCACGGGACTTAGTCTAGACTCCCCCACTTGTCTGTCAGGTTAGTCGCACAAACCTCTAGCTATGACATGTTACACCACAGTGAATATGTTAGTATTTCACAAAATCCCTCAACCCTGTAGCTTCTACTTTAAAGAGTAGTTTTTGAGTACACGCAACTTGATATAATATGTATGGGTCAGGAGGGGAAATGGCAGGTAGATTGTATAACATACTTAAAATAACAATAAGTAAGTTTTTATAAATGCATCTACACTTCTTGTGGGATTAAATGCTGCCCCATCGGTTGAAGTCACTTGAGGAATAAAAATCTAAATCTCTTAAATGGAAATAGTCAGATTCAGTGACGAGATGAATTCCATTCCATGTTAGCTCTGATTCAGACAGAAAGGGATGACCCTGGTTTCAAGAGGGGTTGTGGGTCACCGTCTGTAGCGTGGGAATCCGGTCTGAAGCCAAACACATCATCAGCTCCCTTAGCTTTCCATCTGCTCTTTACACAACATGCCATGCCAGTTCTGTTCTTTGCTTTAGACTGAAGGGTTGCTGAGTGGTGCTGGAAGCTGTGCTACAGATGAAGGGACAGATTAGTCATAGAGAAATCGGACCTTGTGGTCCGTGGAGAAAACGCTCCATCCCGGTAAAGCACCACAGAATCTGAAGTGAGTGAAGACAGCCTTGCATTTCGATGTGTGTAATTCCGTTTTTGTGTCCTTTGAGATCCAAGAACAAACCCAGCTGCTTTTACTCAAGCTCGTAGGATTACCGTGACCTAGATGGCTGAGAATCTACAACCGTTTTTTAAAAGAAGCTTTTAGACTATCCTTCCTAACGTCCTGAGCACAGCCCTTTAGAGCATGCTGTGAAGATCCAGTTTGGCAGTAGTGTTGTGTGTTGTTTTTCTGAGTTTTTCCCTTCTTAAGGAGCAGTAGGAGAAATGGCCTCTGCCGAATTGCTGTACCGCTTCTGTGTGTGCACTAACCACCTTATGACATCTTGTCTCTGGATCTAAATGTATCACTCCTCCCGCCCCTGTTTGAACCCCTTCTGGAGATCGAGGCCTTCAGAAACCACCTGCCTGCTCACCCTCACACCAGTCGTAAACGGTCTTTAGCTAGTGGTTCACTTGATGTCGAAACTTGCGCAAAGATCTTGGGGTACAAAATGCGCTCCCCTCTTGAGATGCGTCTTCTTAATTCAGACAATGTCTAGCCACCAGTTGATGAGATGTAGAACTTCAAGAAGAATTCGAAATGAACCAGATAGCAGGATTATCAGCTCAACTGTGTTGACATCGATAGCTTGTTTGGCGTTTTTATCCCTTTCTAATCAAACCGTGAATATATTCAGGGACAAAAGGGGAGACCACTGGGAGCGCTGAGCATTGTGAGCTAAATTTGACCTGCGTTCACTGCCTCGCTTTGGGTCGCTCTGTCCTAGATTCCAATGAAATCCCTATGGCATATGAGCAGATGAATATATTCCGCTGTTTACTAATAATAGTTGAAACCCACATTCTCCACATTGCTCAGTAGTTTCATAGTAGATCTCTGATCGGCTGTGTGCTGGAAAGAGCAAGACTTCCTTTCTACACTTATTACCACGTCTTCAGTTATTCCTATTATTAAATCAACTACTTTGTGCGTGAAGAACCTGATGTCCTCTTTTCTGTTGGTCTTCCTGTCCTTTGTTCATCAAGCGTGTTGTTGTTTTTAAATTAATCCTAGTGTCTAGTAGCTCCTCAGGTACAATGCGTGCTTGACTTTATTCAAAATGGAAATCAGGTGACTCATGCTACCGAACACTGACCTCCTCACCTTGTTTGCCTCAACTCGCACAATTATTTTTAGCGATCTGACAAAACAGTCCAATTGTAACAGTATCTTTAGATGTGCTTGCTTAAAGCCTGTGACATAACTGATCATAAGTGAACACTAAAGGCAGTCTCTCTTCAGGGACAGAGGCTGTCTATCCAGCGTGCAGCTGGGATTTTGAATGGCAGCTGGGGAACTTTGGACAGACAAATAGAATGATTCTGGCCTTGTAGTCTGTTTACAAGGAAAATAGTCTTTGGGCCATTGTACAAAAACAGACAAGTCGACCATAAAGTAAAAAAAACAAGATGAGAGCAGACCAGTTGTTCAGTACTGCGTGCTTTCGGTCTTATGTGAAAAATCAGTGGGCCATAGAATGTAAACCAGAAACATAAACCCTTAAATATGGCTCCTGCTGTGGCTTTAAAAACATGATTCTGCCAAGTTGATGATATGGAGGCTGGGACTGACAGTTTAAGCTAGTAGCTTCTCGATGCAGCCTGTAGTCCAACGGTTTGAACGTTTTCTCACACGTGTGTTTCCAGTCTGAAGGCCGTGCTGTCGGCCCCTCTGTCCAGCGGCGCTCTGGACCTGTCCGGCATCCCCCTGACGACCCGGGACATGGAGCGGCTGTGCGGGCACCTGCAGCACCACGCGGCCTTCGTGGTCAGCCTGGAGCTGGGCTTTACGGAGCTGACGGACGAGGCCTTCCTCCTGCTTCTCCCCACGTTGGCCGCGCTGCCGCACCTGGAGACCCTGGCCCTGAACGGAAACAGGCTGACCAGAGCCGTTCTGAAGGAGCTGACCGATGCCTTGAAGGTCAGGGAGTGCACTGGTTTCTGAATATTCATATATATATTTCCTGAGTAAGAACTGTATGAAATATGTTGTTTTTGTGAGGACAAAAGTTTCAGAGATTTATATTTCTATCCCTTTATTTATTTTTCTGTGGAAACCAAAGACTCTGACTGGAGCAACAAAGTCAATATTGGGCAAAGAAGAAAATCGACACATTTTTAGGTAGAATCTTAAAGATTAACCTGAACTTTAGCTAATGTTCAACCCTTAGACGTCTGGACTTGGATAGAAAGAACTCGAGAAGTCCTCATTTCATTTTGTGTATTCGTGGGGCAGTACTGTTTCCTTTAGGACAAAGGGTTAAATGAGTTTAAGTCAGATGGTTGCTCACAAACTCACAGAAGCAACAACCATGTAACAAATGTCTTAAGTGTTGACAAAGACTTTTGCACAGAGGAAATTAACTCATAAATGAAGCTAGGTGATAAAACTCTGACGTTTGAATACCCTCTCTATGGTAACGTCGTTGACTCTGAGTTACGGTCTGTTCTGTTCATTAATTCAGTCATAACTGAGATGGAGAACATTTAACTGATATGAGGTGCACATTTTCTGTCTTAGGACCCAAACAGTTTCCCCAGTGTGACGTGGATTGACCTGGGCAACAACGTGGACATCTTCTCCCTGCCGCAGCCCTTCCTGGTCAGTCTGAGGAAACGCTGTCCCAAGCAGGGAAACCTGCCCACCATCCTGGAGTTTGGGGAGAGCCAGGCCAGCGACCCCCCCGAGAGGCTGATGGGTCTCGGAGAGGAGGAGGAGGAGACGGACGACACCAACCGGACTGAGAGCATGGACGAGCTCCGGTCCGAGGTGGAGGCGGAGATGGACGGAGAGACGGAGATAGAGGAAATGATGGAGGAGCTGCTGGACTTTGACAGGGAGATCCAGGGGAAGGACGACGAGGAGGAGAGCATGTGGACGGTCGGGGAGCAACGGAGAGCTTCGGGGAGGCGGAGGGAGAGGCCAGAGGAAATCCCGAAAGAAAAGGAGACGCAGCAGAGATGTGTCCGGCGGAAGAGGAGGGCGGTGAAGGCCGAGGATGAGGACGACACACAGAGCCACTCCTCCCAGCTGTCCGGCTCCAGCCATTCCCTGCGCTCATCCGAAGCGGCCGAACCAATGAGAGCGGAGGAGGACGACCTAACTGACCAGACGGACCACTTAACCTGATCGCTGCACCCTGCTCTGCTTGTGTTTTCCTTCCTGTGTGCTGCGGAGGAGTGGACTAAAGGCTGGGGCTCACTAAACAAAGAGGCTGAATGCACAGTGGGAACTGGATGCTTAGATACTCCCTCCAGTGGTCGGATTTGGGACCGACCGTCTGCCACGGCCTTTGACGATGGCTGAGCCGTGACGTAACATGAAAAGGCCGATCCAACGGGGTGCCGTTTTGGCGTCATGATCTATGTGAGGATGCATAGAGCAGACTGATTAATCGTAAAACCTTCAGGCGTTTATGTCCAGAATGTTAATCTTTAATCAGGTCCTTACTCCCGCTAATCTTGGTGGTACCTACATGTGCCTGTAAAACCTCCAGTTATTGGTTTAAAGTGTGTCTTTAAAGGTAAACCAAACAATATAGAAAAGATAAACATTACCCTTCTACTTGCTAAATAATGATTTTACCAAAAAATAAAATAGCAAATGTACAAGACATTTTCTTCCATCAGCACTGATTGCTGCTTAGATGGATTAGAAGGAGCAGGAATTTAAAGGTTAAGGCAATTATGGAATCCTGTAGCAGTTTAAAAAATTACCAAAATGCACTGTGGTGTCGAGGAAGGAAACTTCTGTGCTGCAAAAGTCTGATGACTGTCAGATAACTGAGTGAGAAAGGTATAGGTGGAATGTTTGCTTTTAGCAGGGAAAAAGACTGAGTGGTGTCTATGTACAAAGGGTTGGTTCGGACATGCCCATGCCATGTGTCCCAAAGCAAATATGAAATATTTAGTAGCCTTTTTCTCATAATCCAGGTCATAACACTCCATGAAACTGTACATGACATGCTTACTGCTCAGTATTTATGTAAAACCCATCGTTGTGAACACATTCAGGTTAAAAACACAAATGATCTCTTTTCAGCAGTTTATAGCTGTTTTGTTTTCATCCATGTCATTAAAAGCTTTAACAATAGTCTGTATATCTAGATGGACATTATATTGGAATATATATAAATTGTTTTTGTCTGTCCATCGGCAGCAGTATAGATTATCTACAAAAGAAAGAACATCACCCATTAAAAAAAATCCTAAATATAATGTAGATTTTGAAATCTAAACATCATTCATTAGTTATTTAATAAAAATGCCTGAAATGGGAAGGAAGGAAGGAAGACTTCCGTGCAGATGACTGAGAATGAAAAGTATTTTTCAATGATAATGAAGAAGAGATTGATAAATGAGTGCATGACCACTGCAGTTGTGTCATAACTTTAAGTGAACACAACTGTCTCGTATCACTGGATTTATAGATGAATGTCTGATAAAGACGCTGTAGGGAATAATGAAAAGACATCTAAGTAAGAGAATTCAACACTTTTTGACACTTTATGACTGTCTCCTCAATTTCACGATACAGTCAAACATGGTGATGGCAGCATGATGATGAGGGACTCTCCTTCTGTGACAATTGGGAGAGACTTTAAGAGTTAAATGATAGGAAAAGCTTTAGGAAACTAATGTGAACGTTCCAGAGAGGTCTTCTGTGAGTCTTTTCTTTTTATCAGCACATTGCCATGTGAGCAGTCAAAAATCATTTTAAAGAAAGTGGCGTGACATCTCATTGCTACTAGAGTATGCAAAATGGCTAAATATATAGATATATTCTTGTATTTTTGTGCAGTAAAGCCTTACAAATCCACTCTTAGCCTTTCATCTGTTTCAGCTCAGCCTTTATGGCGTCACAGGAACTGTGCTGTGGTCAATGGTGAGAACGTGATGCTGTATTTTGTGGATCACAGATGTAGTTTAAAAGCTTTCCATTCAGCATATTGTCCCTTTCTGCATCATTAATACCAGCAAATTTTCTGCGGCATTGTACATAAACCTTATATTAAAAATAAACCCCTTTAATCCACCTTTAATATTAGCGAGAACAGCATCCGTCCAATGACTTTTGCTGAACAATCCTCATAAGGAATCCTTTAGACAGAGGCCTACAGAGGTGCCACATTACTGGTATTATTAGCGGTTTTAGCGATAACAGAAAATCCAGCTGTTCTTTGACATTATGCGGGGATCAATGCATCACTTTGTATTGTGAACATTTGTGCTCCGTTGTCACTGAGAGAGAGAGTTGTTCTGTCTGCAGTCAGTGGGTTGTGTTCATCTTTTGACATGGAGGATGTGGAATCTACAGCAGATTATGGGCTGGATTCACCAATAAGGGTCAGACTGGGGGGGGGGGGGGTCTGTGGGTGGCCTGTGTTCCACTGCAGACAGCAGCGATCAGAAGTGTATCTGCATGTTTTGATGAACTCACACTGCATATATCTGCTCTTTACTTGAGGGTAGTCACAAGTCAATGCAAAGAGACTTTACAACTTGAATTAGACTGACAAAACAAAGAAAGGTAGAGTTTTAACTGAAACTGCCAACTTTTAAAAGGAATGTAGACATCCAGTGAGGGGTGCTGCCAAATGGCATCTTCACATTGGTTGTCAAACACTCATGTTTCAAGCAATTCTAAAAAGGAAAATACAAGTGGAAGTTTAATCATATTTGAGCACTTTGTTCATCACCTGTAGCAGAATGAGCATCGTCCTCACCTGGCCTTACAGGTCTGTGTGTCTTGTTTAAGAACCTTTCTGATATACTGAGATGTGAAAAGAGCAAGGAGAACTTGAAGCATGGCATTTGTAATTTTTTTTTATCCTTAGTTCTTGTTTTCTGTATATGTTTCGTTGTGTACTCACTGTGTAATATGTCTCTGTATCATCCTATTCCACTTTATCTGCTTTAAAGGATTCCTCGTTCGATTCCATTCATTTGATAAATTGTAAAAATTTTCTGATTGTTGTTTTAATATGGATATAGCCAAATAAATTCTGGGACATCAAGCCTTTCTTCTACTTTTTGACAAGATGTAGAAGTTTTTAATTCACAACTAATCTGAACAACGGGTAAAAGTGTAGAAAATCTTGCACAGCTGTTTTGTATGGCATCCTTCTATTCTATTTTTATTCTACTCTATTTTATTACCTTCTGATGTTTAGGAAGAAAATCTGCCCGCAATTGAGTTATTCATGACTCAAAATAGTTGGGTGCACGACAGTGTAGTGGTTAGCACTATTGTTATGTAGTGGTTAGCACCGTTGTTGTGTAGTGGTTAATACTGTTGTTGTGTAGTGGTTAACACTGCTGTCACACATAAGGGTTGTCCAGGGTCGGTTCCCCTGCTTCAACACACAGAATGCCCCCATCAGACTTCTGCAGAGCTTTTGAATTTACCCATTTAATCAGAATCAGATCAGCTTAAGCAAGGAAGCGTTTACAGCCCGTTGGAGAGTTGGAGACCTTTACGAAGAACTCAGAGCTCAACTTCTGCCTTTAGTGTTTTTTCCGGTGGAGTTTACGTGTTGTCCACATCCTAAAACAGACGTTAAGGTTCATTAGTGATTCTAAAGGGATCTGAGGAGGTGACTCTGCCCTGAAGTGGACCGACCTGTCCTGGGTCCTGGGTGCACCCTTTGGCCCAGAAATCAGATGGGACGCAACAGCAGACACGTGAGTGGTCTTTTAGTGACACCCAATGGCCAACGATTAAACAACCGAAACAAACATTTCGCCTCCGCTTTGTGAGAAGTTACAATTTTTTAATTAAATGTAAGAACCCAGACAGGTGTTTGGCCCCATCCGGGCACTGCGGGAAGTCTTCAGGTTAATGTTGTTGCACAGAACACCTTAGTGGACTTTAAGCCTGTGGGCATACAGGAATGGACTCCCATCACAATAAAAAACGTCTTTCTCAGGAATATCTCCTGATAGACGTGTGAGTTTTGCGTTGGTAAAACTATTTGGCCACCATATTAGCATCTTTTTTTTTGCTGCTTTAGGTGGTTTCAGCGTGTCTGGCGTGGGCTTTGAGGTGAACCGGCCATGTGTGCGGGTTTACGCCCAAACCCCTGGGCCACAGAACCGTCAACCCCCCCCGGGGCGCCGGCCTGACTCTGGGCTGGGGGCGGCGGGGGCAGACAGGGCGACGGGAGTCTGCTGCTCCCAACGTTCGCCGCCAAAATGAGGCGGCACGCTGCTATTTTAAACGTAATCCAACGCCTGCGGGCATTCTTCACGTAGCCCCTACGTCACTTCCGGCGAGTGGGGGCCCTTTTTGTTTTCACGTATCCGCCATTTCAGTTTTTTGAAGTTAGTTGTCATAGGTGGATGGACGGTGGCCGGAATTCGGTCTTTTAAACGAATTCCACACTCGGTTCTTGCGAGGTCCGGCCGCGAAACGAAACGAGAGGCCATTCCCGGGACGAAGTGTGTTTTCCGAATCGGCCGGTTGATGCCCGACGGCCAGCCGCGGACGTCGCCCGTTTCCTCGGCGTGCTCCGTGGCGCTAAAGTTTTTTTTTGTATGAGTTGAGAAAGGGGGGGCTTTCGCTTGCGGATAACGGGGAGGCAGGGAAGCAGTGGGGGGGGGGGAAGGCCCGGGTGAAGCCTCGGCGTCGGCGTGGTTCGAAATGGCCGGGAATTTCGACGCGGAGGACCGCGGCAGCTGGTACTGGGGCCGGCTGAGCAGGCAGGAGGCGGTGTCCCTGCTGCAGGGGCAGCGGCACGGCGTCTTCCTGGTCCGGGACTCCATCACCAGCCCCGGCGACTACGTGCTGTCGGTGTCGGAGAACTCCAAAGTCTCGCATTACATAATAAACAGCATCAGCAACAACCGGCAGTCGGGTCCAGGTAAGAATGGAGGGGCGTGGAAGG
The DNA here is from genome assembly GCA_907169785.1 of Menidia menidia. NCBI lineage: Eukaryota > Metazoa > Chordata > Actinopteri > Atheriniformes > Atherinopsidae > Menidia > Menidia menidia. The sequence goes on from CAJRST010037777.1 coordinate 19,298,658, forward strand.
GAGGGAGGGGGTGGTATGGTGGTGGTGGTGGTGGTGGTTGGGGGGGCACGGCACGGAACGGCACGGCAGTCTGCTAATGATGTGACCGCTGTTGCATGACTTGCACCAAAGAAAAGATGCCCAAAGGCTCTTTTTTCTCCCCTCCAGAATGGGGACCACAGCAGGCCAGACACGGGCATGCTAACCCCGGTTCAGCACACACACACACACGCTCACTAACATGCACACACACACACACACACAGGAAACAGCATTTCTCTACCCATCACAGCTGGCTGTAGGGGGGAAACTGGAAGCAAACCAAGGCCTTTTTTCCCCCCATTCTAGAACTGACCAGCACACTGTTCAGTCCAGAGAGGGCTTTATTCTGATGGTAATACGATAATTCTCTGCGACCAGGTTTGGCCCAGCCGCGGTTCCGGATCGGCGACCAGGAGTTCGACGCGCTCCACGCTCTGCTGGAGTTTTACAAGATCCACTATTTGGACACCACTACATTGATAGAACCCATCAACAAGGCCAAGCACCCCACCTTCATGAGCGCGGGTCCCGGCGGCGGCGCCGCCCCGGCCCGCCTGGAGGACGAGTACGTGCGGGCGCTTTTCGATTTCCCCGGCAACGACGAGGAGGACCTGCCCTTCCGGAAGGGGGATATCCTCCGGGTCCTGGAGAAGCCCGAGGAGCAGTGGTGGAACGCCCAGAACTCTGAGGGCCGAACGGGGATGATCCCCGTCCCCTACGTGGAGAAGTACCGGCCGGCGTCCCCGAGCTCGATGGCCGGGCCCGGCGCGCCCGCCGGTCAGCCGGCCGGAGCGGCGGCGGGGCCGGCCGTGCACGGGAACTCGGACGGCCCCGCCGCACAGACCAGCACTCCCCTGCTCGGAGACCCCAGCCAGTACGCCCAGCCCACGCCCCTCCCGAACCTCCAGAACGGACCCGTCTACGCCAGGGCCATTCAGAAAAGGGTGCCCAACGCCTACGACAAAACCGCCCTGGCTCTGGAGGTAAACGCCAACTCTCCCGTCCTGTCTCTCTCTTGACCGCTTGCAGTTCCCGGCTGGCTCCGGAGGACAGGAGACGGCCGGGGAGAAGGATGGAGGACCGGGTTCTTTCAGCTCATCGGGCCGGGCCCACGTTCTTTGACCGTCTCTCCTCGCCGTGCGCGTTTTCATTGCGTCTCGCACTCAATCCTAGTGCTGCACGATTAATCAAATCACAATCGCTGTCACAATTATGATCATAATTATAATCATAATTATGTCAGTACTGTTAAGTTCAGGTTTCTTTTGGGTCATGTTTGGATTTTTCCAGTTGAAAAGTATACAAAATAATTGTAATTGTCTGCGTTGTCCTTGATATTCAAGCACGCAGACTCATGACACCCTTCATTTATAATATCTCAAATCACAATATAGTCCACAATCGCACATTTTCCTCAAATCGTGCAGCACTTGAGTGTCAGAACAGCCCGGCGGCTGGTCCCTGGCCGCCGGGGGGGCTCTTCCCGGTAGATCTGGAGCTGCTCTGGCGTGCTAATGGCGCTCTTGCTTGTTGCTGCTGCGCCGTGCCGGGCGGCTTTAACAGTCCGGAAGTGAGAGCCGGGCTCCCACGGAGCAGGTCATCGGGGGTGGTGGGGGGGTGGGGAGTTGGGGAAGGAAATAGTTTGTGTTTGGGAACAGCGCCGTTTCCTCTGGTCTCTGTGAAGCCAGAATTCCAGCTGAGCCCGGGCCGAGGACGGGGAGGCGGGCCGGGCTGAATGTGCTTTTGTCTGCCTCCCGGCAGCTGGATGGTACTGTTGGGGCTCCGGCTCCAGTGTTTGTCCCTCTGTGGTCAGCCCTGTGTGAGCTCTGTTTTATGCCCAGCTCATCTTCACGTTAAGACAACAGCCACAAGTGTTTGAATTAGATTTGCTCTATTTCGTTTAATTTACCGGAAAAACAGCGTCAGCTCCAACGCTCCCGGTGTTAAAAATTCAATGGTAGAAGTTCTCTGTCAGCACCTGACAACTTCAGAGCTTCTCTGTTTGGAAAGTGGAGACATCGTTTCTTTCGTGGGAAGAGTTCTGTAACACCAGAGCTGAATCTCTGCTTTTTATATGTCCATCTCTGAATCGTTCATATCGGTGATCTGTAGCTTGTTCAGGGACGTATTCTCACCATTGTGCACGGACCAGCCTGTTTCTCAAGAGTATTGTGGATCATATGGAAGGTTTATTTTTTGCTGCCGAGTGAGAAGCGGAATCAGACCGGCTGGAAATGCAGTTGGAATCAGAATGTGCAGAGCGAGGAAAAATGGATGACAAATGGCTTATTGCTCCTGTCCAGCCGGCCTCTGTTGGTGCGGCTTAGACGTGAAGCGGTGCGTCAGCTAGAACTCCCGGTGTTTGCTGAAATTCATCTTAATAACGGTGAGGCCATTGATCTGTGGTGGTACAGTCCATAGCGGGACTACGAGACAAGTCCATATATATATATATATATATGATCTGCTCTAATTGCATTCAGAGCTGATAGAGAAACCCAGACGTCCCTCTCCCCAGTGACACGGCTCCTCCTGGGGGATCGTAGGGCGTTGCGAGGACAAAAGAGAGAAAGAGTCCATCCAGGGCCTCCTCCCATAAGAAGTGCCCAGAAAGCTTTCGGAGCCAGCACCGGACGGCCACTCCACCCAAACTGGGTTCTGGCAAAGCGGGGAGAGCCGTGAAGGGCTCAGTAGGTTCTGATGGAGAACCCACAGAATTGGTTTCGCAGACAGAGAGGTGACTGCGCCCATCCTTAAACCCCAAATGAGCCCCGTGAGTCCTTCCGGAGCTGAACCTAAAAGCCGAGCCCCACTGAGCAGTTTCCCACCAGGGAGCCCCTCTGGATCACCGTCAGGGTGGCAGAGTTTTCACAGAGGTATGGGAAAACCAAGGAGACTCAGTAGGCTTGTCCCGATCCCATATTTGGATCGGATTGGCCGCCAATATTTGCAAAAAATTGCGTATCGTCCGGCAGGAAAAAATGCCAATCCAGACTCCCCATCCATTTTTTTTTAAAAGTCCAAACCCACAGGAGCATTAGCATCTCCTAACCCACAGATCTGGCTCCTAACCATTAAGCTGTTATCAGAGTAAATCCCTGTTCGACATGAGTCTGACAACTAAGTAAGTAGGCTAAAAAACGTTAAACTTTAATACATGCTCTGATAGGCCGGGATCGGTATCGGAAGGGCAAAAGCTGGATCGGGACATCCCTAAGACACACTACTGTGGATGAGGTGTTCTGTCGCCGTGTTTGGGGGGTAAAAATCAGCTCTTAGACTTGTTTCCTTTATGGCAGTGCGTTGCTCATCCTCAATAGCTCCGCTTCCCTTTTCTCTCCAGAATGTGTACTGTTTACTGACCAAGTTAACAGGAATCTCCCAAAAGTTTTTTTTCTATCTAGTTAAAGCAATAATCAGAAGAGGCAGCGGTTAAGTGTGGAGGCCTTGTCGTAATGAGGGGCCGGCTGACACGTGGGGTCAGAATGCAGGCGGTCAGACTCTCACCGGGCTCGGGCCGACTGTGCCGACCGCTCAGGCCTCGTCCCAGCAGACCCGACCTTTGGAATTGCCAGCCAGTCCCTTGTTTGCTCAGGTTTCACCAGCAGCAGCCGCTCCTCTTCCTCGACTGCTTTTATCGGGCCGCTTTACCCTCGGGTACGCCTGCACACCTGCAATCGGCCGTGCGTCCAGCTAAGCCAAACCCCGTCTGTTCTCAGCCCCTTCGGTGAGACGGGCAGCAACACGCAGTCTGACGTCAGCCTGTGTCCGAGAAACCAGAGAACTGAAAGGATCACACATCCTTCCTGCCGATACGTTCTGGTTTGATCATTTGGCGAGTAGATTAGGATGACCAGAACATCCATCCATCCTCCATTGCACTCATTCCTGGCGGGGTCGTGGGGGGGGGGGGGGGGTGGGGGCTGGGGCATATCCCCGCTGATGCACCCCGCTTCGCACACACACTTTCACTCCTATGGGCAGTTTAGGGTGTTTGGTTAAGTTGGGCAGAATGTTTTTTGGGCCCCCGGGGGTTAAAAACCCCCGGCGTGCAGCCCCTCCATCAGAGCAAAGAGTAAAATATCTGCTTTCCCCTTTCTTTTCTTCTTTTTTTTGTTTTTGTTTTTGACATATATCGGAAAAGCTGTCGGCTCTTTTTTTTCTTTTTTTTTTTTTTCCTTCCGTCTGGACGGATCTGACCTGATTCTGCGAGTAAAGAGGATTAAGAGATGGCCCCCTCGTCTCGCGCTGCCGCCGTGCTTGTTTGTGGCCCGCTGACGTCTCTCTTCTCCCCCTCCCTCCGCAGGTGGGCGACATGGTGAAGGTGACCAAAATAAACGTGAACGGCCAGTGGGAGGGGGAGTGCAAAGGCAAGCGGGGTCACTTCCCCTTCACGCACGTCAAACTGCTGGACCAGCACAACGCGGAGGACGAGCTCAGCTGAGAGCGGACCGCCGCGCCGCCACCCGGACACTAGCGTTAGATCTTCCTCCCCCCCC
>CAJRST010037777.1:19313089-19328347 GCA_907169785.1 Menidia menidia
TTTTTTGGTCTGCCTCTCACAGATTAGTGAACTCTGGTGCTCCTCAACCTGCTGCATTATGAACCACACGTAACCCACACAGGCCCCTTTCCACCAGCCGGTCCTGGTGGAAATGAGCCGTTAGACACAGAAAAACCTCCGAGTCTGTAGCGGTTCTCGGCACAGCTCCTGTCAGTCCCAGTCGGCCATATTGGAGACATGCTCACGCATTAGGAGAGGGCCAGTGGTGTGTGAGGAGTGCATGTCTCCGTGGTGTGTGTGAGTGTGTGTGTTGTCAGGACTCTGAGTGGCTCTGTAGTTAACAGCCCCTTCTTCTCTGTCCAGGAGGAGAAGAACAGAACAAGGAGGCACTGCAGGACGTGGAGGACGAGGCCCAGTGAGACTATGCCACCAACAGCCAACTACTTGAGACACCCCCCCTCCCCCTCCCCCCACCCCTGTCCTCACACTCCTCACCCCCTCCACCTTTGTCTTCCCCACCTGTTTCCCCCCCTTTTGGCGAGTCACCTTTTGTTTTCCTCCCCCCCTTCCTTTTCCTCTTCATCCCCTCTGCACATCCAAGACCCAGCAGGGCCACGGAGTTAACAAGTTTATTTTTTCTCTTTTTTTATTTTTGTATTAGCCCTTACATCAGTCAGATAAAAAACCACTTAATCGAGACAGGAAATACGATGTTAGAACGACAAAGATGAAGCCGGAGGTCCCTGGGTTGTTAGCTGTTTTTGGTCCTGGTACAAACAGTTCTGAAGATGTTATCTTTGTTTTCATCATTGTATTTTTGTTTGTGCTTTTCTTTTCTTTTTTTTTTCTTTTTTCCTCAATATTTTTATCAGTTGCTGGATGTATTGAGATTTTTTCTTAATGTAATTACAGAAATTAACTTTTATTACTGATAATGTTGAATATTAGCTATGGGAGCGATTTTATCTGTTTTTAGTGAAATGTCGAGCGGATTATTTGAGCTTTTTGCGGGCACCGAAAAAGCTGCCGGTGCACCCTTTTTTTTTTTTTTTTTTCGTTATGTAGTTTTTCAGAGGAAGATGGCAAAAACTTGTGATATCCACGTGGGGCAAAGAAGTGCTTAACTTTTACACTATAGTGATTCTGTCGTCGTGTTCCGTGCTCGTCCTTGGACTGTGTTATGTGCTGAAATACTGTAGTCACGCCGGGTATCCGAAGGCTGACTCCTCTCTCTCTCTCGCTGGGCGGTCCGAACTTACTCGGGACACACATTTGGGAGACTATTTTTTTTTGGGTGTGTAAAAGACCAGCTTCGATCAGGCGTGAGGTCATAGTGGATGCCTGCATGAATCCACAGCTTCCTTTCCCCCGCTTTTCACCGAGGCGCTCCGTGCTCGGAGCCCCTTTCTTCCGTCTTTTTCGTTCGTTCGTTTCGTTTTTTTTTTTTTGTCGCTTCATTATGTGTAATTTGGAGCTGATTTGTACTACTGGATATCTGACTGGAGCCACAGACAGGGAATCTGTGTTGTCCTCTCTGAAACACAGCATGGAATTAACATTAAACAATCTAAATAAAAATACCCAACTGACCTGTTTGGTGTTTCTCCCCTCTCCCCCCCTTCGTTTCTCTCACTGATTCCGGGGTGCTTTGACCACTGTGTCCGGTTCTCTGACCCGTCTGCGCCGGCGCCGCGTGGAGCAGATGTTGTCCCCCGGAATCCGAGCTGGCAGCTGAGCGGAATCATAAATGCACACGTGCTATTTATAGCGTCTGGAGCCGCATGCCTGCGGCGCCGCAGCAGCAGCAGCACCGCGTTTCCACCGTGTTCGTGTGTGTGTGTGTGTGTGTGTGTGTGTGAGCCCACCGCGGCCAGAGTGACACGAGCGGAGCCATGTGACCCGACGCTTCACGGAGGAATCGGAGCAGAAATTCCCCCCGAAGGCCGGCGTACCGTCCCCTCCGTGCCCCCCCGGCGCTCGCTCGGCCTCGTTCGCTCTGAGGCCTAACCCTTTTCACCCCCCCCCCCCCACCCACCATCACCCCCCCACCCCTCCCAGTTTCAGTTTCAGCCGCTGTAGTCACCCTCCGTGTCACTCTTACGTCACCCCTGACCGGCTGAGCCCGCTGGCCTAAGTTTAGACCGCTGAAAGAGGAGGATCCTGTCTGAGAGAAAGGGCCGGTCGACGCCACGCCTGGCTGTGTGTGTGTGTGTATGTGTTCTAGGCCCTTCTCAACGTGTCACACACACACACAGCCGTCAGGGGGCGGGGTCCTGTTCAGACACCTCTTCATGTAGGTGGACTGCCTGTTCAAAAGGCCTCCCACGGGTCAAAAGTTGACTACGAACTCGATCATCTTCAAACCTAAAGACCTCCAAAACGTATTCTACACATTTAGGCTCACATTCAGACTCTGACATCTTCAGGCAGTGTCTCAAATATGCCGTTCCATCATTTAATATCTAAATATGTGAACCTGTTTGCTCCTGAGATGGTCAATTCTGGCATATTTTGGTCAGCGGTCTGTGTGGAAAGTCTCGTCTCTGCTGTCATTTTTTGAGGGATTGTCTTTTTTTTTCTTTTTCGAACGTTCCCTCTCTTCCTCAAATGTGTGGGTCCAGGTGATCCCAGCGTGTTGACCAGTGCACATCCCTTCGGGCTGATGGGGGTTCGACCGCCCCCTGCTGGCCGCAGCTCTCAGCTACAGAAGCTTCTGACCAACCACCTCAAGATGCGCGTTTTCCATGCACATAAACATGTAGTCCATCAAAATAGTGAAGTCAGCGTGACTTTAGGTAATTTTAGTTGACATTAAACAAAGATCTACACACCGACAAACTCAAATAACAGTTGAATTTGATCACATAAGTGAACATTAGGTTGGTTAGCACCATCGCCTCACAGCAAGAAGGTTCTGGGTTCCAGTCCACGGGGGAACCGGGACCTTTCTGGGTGGAGTTTCCATGTTTTCCCTGTGTCTGCGGGTTCTCTCCAGGTTCTCCGGCTTCCTCCCACACTCCAAAAACCTGCATGTTAGGTTGATTGGACATTCCAGATTGCCCTCAGGAGTGAGTCTGAGTGTTGGTGGTTGTGTGTATCTGTGTGGCCCTGCCATGGACTGGCAGACCATCCAGGATGTACCCCGCCTCTGGCCCATTGGGATACCAACACTGGGATAGGCCTCAGTTTCCCCTTTGATCCCATTAGGGAATAAGCGGATGGATGTGAACATTAGATTCTGTTAAGTGATGTTCCGTTTAAAATGGAGGGACAGTCGTAACTATGAGTGTGTCACAGGGTATAATGCATCAGAATTGGTTGCTCAGTTCCTCAGAAACTTGGTGGAAATCCCGGTCTGAGCATCTGAAAGCTGTTTTTTTAGAAGTTCTTTGATGTTCTTCCAGATCTGTCTCTTGGGAAGTCTTATTACCAGGTGATCGCTCGAACTGTTGTCCTCCTGATACTGGACCCCACATCATATTCATACTCTATTCGGAACATACTCTATTTGGAATAAGCTGTATAGGGAATGGATGGATGGCGTAATGTCAGGCCTGAAGAGGGCAGCAGGCTCCAGCGATTGTGTGTCGTCCATCCCGAGGAACATCCATATTTCCACAGGACGTGACGTCTGTGGGAAGTTGCTGGAAGCGAAGAAAACAAGCTCCAACTTTCCGTCGACCGCAGCCGGGCGGCTGCCCCTCTGGAACATCTGCAGCCTGGCGGACAGCCCCGAGCTTCCTGTGGAAACTGGAAGCTGTCACGGTCTTCTGTTATCACAGAGGAGCTCCGGGGAACGAAACCGCAATGAAATATTAGGGGGGGAACTTAGGTTATTAATAGCCCCGGTTATTTTTGGGCTACGCTCGGGGGGGAGATTTGCTCAGACCTGGTCCAGCGCGGCCTGAGCCGGGCCTTACGGGTTCCGGTTACAGCTAAAAAAACGAATCCGTAGGCCGCCCTCAGTCCCCTCTGCACCGCTGTGGAGCCCTGTTACGGAGGCTTTGGACCATAACCAAGACAGAAGTTGCGTTAGAATGAGAATAATTTGCTGAATCAGCAAGCTGAGCTAGCTAACCCCTCTACAGAAGATTACGAAATCTCCCTGGCAAAGCCGTCAGTGTCAGATATGGGACACTAATGCGTAATCATAATGTTTTTCCATGTTTAAAAGGAGGAGGAATTAAAAAAAAAAAAAGGAATTGATTCTACTTGCCTTTGTATGTAGATCACATTGATTGATAATGTCTGAGTAAACTAGTGTTTACTGCAGTGGAATGAACTCTGGGGCAAATTTGTCTTTAGAAAAAGAAGCACTGGGACTTAAATTATAAAAACATTTAGTCGCATCCTCACAGTGAAGATACATTCAGTCTATCACTGGTCCTGAGCAGCATCATAAGTGCCAAAATGTAAGCCTATTTTTCCCCCTCTCAAATCTGATCGATGAAATTGAAATGAATCTGGCCTTTAAAACTCAAAGGAGTTTTCCACCCTCAATGATCAGAAGGCTCAAACTGGCCACAGTCACAATCAAAACTATATTCTCCATTTTATTTGGACGCTTTGGACCATAACCAAGATAGAAGTGACGCTAGAATGAGAATAATTTGCTGAATCAGCAATGCCGGGGGGGCGTAATCGGTGACATGGTTCAGGGGGGCTAAACTTATCCGGCCGGTTTTTCCCAGTGGTCTCAGATCTCCATTCCTCAGAACCACCTGACCAGTTCCAGGGGTGTTATTTGAACTTGACGTTAAGGGTTTGAGTCATTCAGAACCCATAACTTAATTAAATGAATGAATGAAATACGTTCAGTCTAAGCCTGATGAACATGGTGATCCTTTTTATTTTAGCTCCACCTTTATGGAGCCATAGATTCTTTAGAGGAAATCCATTGAAGCTTCTTCAGGTCATTCTCAGAAAAATGTACGGTTATTTTTCAACCCATTTTTATTGTGTTTAGGATAATCCCCAATCCGTTTGTAAAATACTGAGCATTTAAAACGTTTCACTGTGAACATACCATGTTGTCTTCAGGTAACAGTCATACGTAGGTATTTTTAGCTATTTCATTTGAATAGTATCTAGTTCATTTTCATCACAGGTAACACATTTTAAGTTAGTCTCATTCTTACCTGTAAAGCTTTTCAGTGAATACAATTCTGTGGTTTTCACTCTGTTAAGAACTGCTCAGCGAGGTGTCAATGAGGAAAATTTTACTAGACTTGACAGATGAGTTGTTATTCATTTCCACCCCCTGCTTTTTTCATTCCACTTCCACATCAGACAGCAGCAAGACCTCGGCTCTGGAAGAGTTTGCTGCGAACTGGTGTGTTCCTTTTTTAAAAATACCGCTGACCGACGTGTGTAATTCTGAAAGTGAGCGTTTGTGTTTGCCACGGTGTGAAGGCCGCACGTTTCCTGTTGATGCCAGGCTGCGGAGAATTCCTCCCCGCCGAGGTCAGGGGTCAAAGGATGTGTGTCTCTTCTCACTTCCCCCCACTCCACACAAGCTATTCACAACACTCAGCCACAGGCCGACCGTAATCTGGGGTTTCCTCCAAACTCTTTTAATACTACGTACGACATTTTACAGTAGGGGCACTGAGAGGTTTTAGCATTGTGTGTTATATCTCAGTCCACGTAAGTGACTGAATGTCTTATTCCTTTTATAATTATACTCTTGTACGTTCAGTCTGGCCTGATGTTGATGGTGATCCTTTCATTTTAGCTCCACCTTAATGAAGCCGTCGTTTCTTTAAAGGAAACCGATTAGCTTCTTCAGGAAATTCTCGGAAAAATGGACATCTATTTTTCAACCACTTTTGATTGTGTTCAGGATAATCCCCGTTCCGTTTGAGTATGTTGTTAAATACAGAACATTTGAAACGTTTGACTGTGAACATACCATGTTATCTTCAGGTAACAGTCGTATATAGGTATTTTAGCTATTAGCTATTAGCTAAAAATTCAAGTAGCTACTCTTGTGTTAAACTCTCCGGATGTGGCTACAGATTCAGCAGATATATGTCTTCTAGGTCAACATCCACACACACACTTTCTTATCACATCCCACAGAGATCTGCATGAATTAGGAACTGGCCTGACCGTGTCAGAGCTAACTGGCCAATAACAGTCGGTTGCGTCCAGCTGTCCTTCTTGTTCGGGGGCTGGGCCCAGAAGATAAATGTCCATCACGCCCGGCTTTCGGGGCTCTTGCGCCGGTGTACTTTGCTTTTCAGTAAATGTCCTCTTTGTACTCTTGATCTGCAGCGGCCAGCAGCTGGCTGACTGACCAACCGCCCGCTGACAGACAGCCCACGCCCGTGTGTGTGTGGATTGAGGGGTCAAGGCCCCGGGTTTGTCTGGTACTCCAGGAGAGGAAGTGCTTCCCAAAGAGCGTCGCATTTCCATGTTTGTTTTTTGGAAAGCGCGCGGCTCTTACGCGTGCCTCTCAGCTGGACGTCCCCCCGGCCAGGGCCGGTCAGCCAGGGCGGGCCGGTCAGCCAGGGCCGTCTGGACAAACGGGCGTGGCGGGGCTCCGTCGCGGACGCACTAAATCTGCTGGGTGGCGACGGAAAAACGTCCCAGGCAGGATGCCGTCTGTTCACACCAGCCTTGCCCGTGCGTGTGCACGAGCACGTGCACGTGGTGGTGGAACCTGAGTTATCGCAATGACACGGTCAACCACACCGGTCAGAGAAATCACTCCAGATAAACACACTTTTTGCTTTCTTTAGACATATATGGATTTCTCACTCCGTATGAACACACATGTATTAACTCTACAGGCTCATAGACACACACACACACACACACACACACATACACACACACAACAGTGAGACAAAAGAAACATATCATGTGACATTCATCTGGAGATAGGCTGAGCTCCATATCCTCCCCATGATCCCTCGGCCGGGGAGGAAACGTCCTCTGGCAGCAGTGAAGGGAAGCTGCCCCCCCCCCCCCCCCCCCCGCAACAGGTAACACCCCCCCCCAACACACACACACACACACACACACACACACTGCCACACACCACGGCTGGAACACGCTTTCGTCTCCACTTTCTGCTAGATGACTCAGGAGGCAACATCTGTCAGGTCCACTCTCTCGGAGATTAAAAATTCCACATTTTGGGCCTTTCTGTAAGGAGTTAAAAGATCTGTGATCAATCTATTTTCACTTTTCCATCTTCCAAGGACATTTTCTGAACTCCCGGGTCGGGATTTGGACTAAAACACTTGACGGAGGAGTGGACGCGGTCTCACTTTCGTGCACCTGGAAACGGGAAGGTGGAGGAAAAGTGATTTCGACTCCAGACGGGATTCCCATAAAAAGAGGATAAAATAAGAGCGGCCATGATGGAACTGAGGATCCAGCTGATCCCCACGGGGGAAATCATCCTCCCGCCGGGGAAAAACGGAGAAAACTACTGCCACAACTGCAAGGTCAGTCCAGACAGATCTGACCACAGATCTCTGAGGTCAGATTTGTTCCCGTTCATTTTTCCGATGACAGCCGAGGTGGTAGGGGTTCACCCCCAGTAGGGCTGGCTCTGATAAGCATTCAACGCCTCTTTAAACGTCAAAATCACCTCAGAAAGTCCAGAGAATCCTAACGATAAGTGGAACAGGGGTCATTTTGGATTATGCTGTTTCTGGATTGGTGGCATGTCACATGGCAGCAAAACTCCTGCTGGTAAATTTGAATTTATGGCAATGAGAATCATCTTCTTTTTTTTGTTATTTAAGATATTTTTATTTAAACAATCAGACAAATATGGTACAAAGCTTGCATGGTATAATATGCAAAAAGTAAAAGCTTACAACACACGGTCAGACAGTTAAAGTAAAAATAAAAGGTGCTCCCGGATAATGAAGAAGGTAAAATAAAATTTTAAAAAAGGGGTAACAAAAAATGGTAACATAATCAGAATCAGAAAATGTGAATCAGAAATACTTTAATAATCCTAGAGGGAAATTATTTAAGTAATAATAATAATGTGAAATACATGCATCTAATACGCACACTTATTTTAACATACCGATATTATAGTAAAAGAACAAGGTTGAAAACTGTGACTGTCACATTCCTGCCAGTCTTATAAAATAAGGCCACTACTGAGACGTCAGGAACCCTTGAAAGAAATCACGAGAATCATCTTCAATAATAATGTGTTTTATTGATTTTGACATAAAAAAAGGAAGAGACGGTGTAACTTTTCCTTTGAATGCCTTTTTCCTTTTTTCCATTTGAATGCCTAACCATGAGCATCCATGAACAAACTGTTATCCGTTTAATCTATCAGCATCACTCTACGGCCGGTGCAGGAACAGATCTGAGGGACGTGGCCATCAAAAGCTGGCAGTTGGCAGTTTGTTGCCTCTGGTTGTGTTACCCTAACAGTTTATTCATGAAAGAAGGCCACTGGAACGTAGAGTAACAGCTATGGTCACAGACACACCTGTACGTCCGGGCAGAGGTGATGCAACGTGGTCTCCCGTGAACTGTTTAGCAGGAAATGGGCGGCCTAATGGGTTATGTGTGCCCAAAACAAAGATGGAGGAGGCTGTACGGGCAGCTCTCCTGGACCCATCACAGGCTTGATAGGAAGATCCTGGAGGAGGCCAGTTTAACTGTATGAGTACGAGCCTCTTGGTGCTTTACTTTGGGTTTATCTCCACTGGTAAACCACCAGAAACAAAATAAAAATAAGCACTGCATTCATCCCGACAGACGTACAGTAACTCAGGGAATTCTGTAGACCAAATATTTGCCGGGCAGTGACTCCGCTCGGGCCCTGACCCCATTCCGTCTGTCATCCGTCAACCATCTGTTTCGGGACAGAAAAGGAGCCACACGTCCGTCTCTGCGGACACTCTGGTGTTCCGAGCTCCGGCCTAACGGCAGAAATAAAAAAAAAAAAATAAAAAAACACCTCCTGCTTAATAGGTGTGTGTATAGCATCCAAAGAATGCAGGGAGGGACCCATTCGGCGGCCGTCCTCCCCCGGTGGACGCCACCGTTCGGCCCAGTTGGAGCGGGATTCCAGCTGACCATAAAAGGAAAGCGAGCTAGGGAACGCCGCCCGCCAAATGCGTCCTCATTAGTGATGATTGTAGGTGTGGAATGCGCGCTCGGCGCGACCACAGGAAACGACAAAGACATTCCTGTACTCCCGGCTTCAGTTTTGTTCCCCTTTCCCCACATTCCGCCACAGTCGGCTCCACAGCCACTGCTGCTGCCGGGCTGGTGGGAAAGGTGTGTGCGCCCAGGTTCTCTGGCACTCGTTACGTAAGACTGTTTTGGTCTCCTGGACATAGTTATGGTCATTTTTGTAACTCGATCCTTCCGTTGTACCAGCGGAGTGGGGTTTGTTGAGCAGGAAATGAGAGTCCGGGACTCGCTGTGTATACTTGTGACCTCGTCAACAGGATGCAACACGTGTGTGTGTGTGTGTGTGTCTGTGTGTCTGTGTGTGTGTATTTAAGGGAATGTTGCCTGTGCAGAGTTTTATTGCGTTGTGAATCGATCACTCCCCCCTCTGGCTGTGCAGCCATATTGCAGTCCCTCTGCCCGGGTCACCTTCATGGGGCCGTGCACATGTTAGGGGCCATCCTCCAGCTTCTGAGTTTCCTCCCCAGGGAGGCCGGGCTCTTCCCTTATCTTCCCTTAGAGAGAGGGTGAGAGGCTCGGCTTTCCGGGAGGGGACCGGAGCAGGAGGGGAGCCAGATGAGGTGGCTGGGCATCGGATTAAAATGCCTCCTGGTCGCCTTCTTGGTGAGGTGTTCCGGTTACGTCCCACCGGGAGGAGGCCCAGAGGAAGACCCGGGACTTGCTGGTGTGTCTTGGCTGGCCTGGGAAATCCTTGGGATCCCCATTCCTCCCTGGAGGAGCTTGTAGAAGTGTCAGGGGAGAGGAAAGTCCGGGTTTCCCTGCTTAGCCTGCTGCCCCCGCGACCTGGACCCCGGGATAAGCGGTGGAAAACGGATGGATGGATGGATGGATGGATGAATGGATGGATGGAGGAAGATCCTCCAGGCAATTTAAAAGCACCATTCATCAGAGTTTTTGTCAGGTTTTCACAAACCAAACTGAGCACCTTTTTCTTAATATCCTCCTGAGACCCAAAGAAAAAAAAGTGTCTACAAATGTCTTTTTTGTTGTGATTTTCCATGTATTTGGACCTAAAAAAGAACATTACAATTTAATTTAATTTAAAAAAAAATAATAATAATTTTAATTTCATAGCATGTCCACTGTGGAGGACAACAGGACGATTTGCAGGGGGAAAATAGAACAGGCTTTAGATAGTTAAATATTAAAAAAGAAGATGTCAGCATGCAAACCTATCACATGGCACATCACTGGAAAGCCCAGGATGTCCTCTACAGAACACTATAGGGCTTGATAGGGTAACTCCAGATACTTAGGGGGGGTACAGGTGGACAAAATGTCCACTATAATGGACATAAATGAATGGGCCGGGTTTCAGGAGGATATAGAAACATATTTAGTGTTGGCTTGGAGGAGGGCACTAAGTGGTCTTGAACTCGGGGGGGAAGCAGGAAGGTGCAATGGGCCTGTACGGACAGCAGATGGCGCCAGAGCCCCGTTCTTTGCTGGAAACACCGAGCTGGAAACACCCACACACACACTCACACACACACGGGGACAAACCCAGCCACACTCATGACACTGGTGTGAGTTTTTAAACCAGTTTTAGTTCGGTTAGTCCCCCCCCCCCGTTACGGGGGTTACAGATGTGAGGGGCCGGCTGGAGGAGCGAAGGGCAGAGAACATGAACATGGCGCTGCTCCGGCGTGGAGCTGTGGGAAGGCTCTGAGAACTTCCTGCTGTTACAGGGCGTGCTGCCACGAGTGACAGAAGAGGAAGGGGGGGCTGGAAGGGTGGAGGGGAATCACTACAGCGCTCCCACGGGTGGTTTTTAGGGTGAACTCGGGTAAAGCTAAGCCGAGGACCGACGCGGCCCCGTACGGTCCGACCGGCCCGGGCGGAGGGGGGAGCGGGGAGACCGGAGGAGGTGAGGCGGCCCCCGAGCGGAGGCGAGCCGGCCGGGACACACCGCGGCCGTAGCTGAGCCCACAGGGGGGTGGCTGTGGTGGGAGGGAGGGAGGGAGTGAGGGAGGGACGGAGAGAGGGAGAGAGGGAGGCAGGGAGGGGCGGTACCGTCCGACACAGCCCAGACAGACCGGACTGACTCACAGCGGGGGGACCGAGAAAAAGCGTCCTCCATTGAAGACTCCTCAACTTTGGCTCTTTTTCAGGTGGGTTCTTCTTCTTTTCTTCTGCCACTTTGAGTGTCTTCCCGCGCAAGTCTGTTCCTTTTTTTTTTCCGCCGAGGTGACCTCTGGTCCTCCGAGGGGGACGCCCTTCGAGTCTCTGAGGGACGTTAGCGGAGTTCGTGCTTTGAGGCGGGTGGCTGTCAGAGGGGGCAGGCTAACGTTAGCGGGCACCCCGGGCGGGAGGGCACCCGGGCGGGCGGGTGGTGGCCGGAAAGAGACACACCGACCGCGCTCCGGCAGCCGGCGGCGGGCTGACAGGGAGGGAAAGAGGAGGAGGGGGGGGGGGCGGCGGCCTGAGCCCCTCCCGCCCTCCGACGGCCGTGTGGCCGCACAGCCGGTCGGGGCCGAGGAAGTTCCGCCCTCTGCGGACTCCTCTGGAGGAGCTGGGGCTCCAGGACGAGCATCACAAGTACAGGACTAGGTCCCTCCCCCCGGTCAAATCCCCCCGGGTAAACGGGTCCAGTTCCCCCCGGGTGAAGGGGTCCGGTCCCTCGGGCAGAAGAGCTCCGGTCCACCCGGGTGAACCGGTCAGATCCCCCCGGGTGAACAGGTCTGGTCTCCCCGGGTAAACGGGTCCGGTCCCCCCTTGTGAACAGGTCCAGTCCCCCCAGATAAACGGGTCCAATGCCCCCTTTTTTTGACAGTCAGGTCCCGCCAGCAGAAGGGCTCCGATCCCCCCTTGTGAAGGGGTCAGATCCCCCGGGGTATACGGGTCCAATCCCCCCTTGTGAATGCTTCCGATGCCCCCCTTGTGAACGGGTCCGGACCCCCCGTGTGACCGGGTCCAATCACCCCGGGTAAACAGGTCCAATCCCCCCTTGTGAACGGGTCCGGTCCCCCCGGGTGAATGGGTCCAATTCCCCCAGCAGAAGGGCTCCGATCCCCCCTTGTGAACTGGTCAGAACTTCCAGGCGCCGCGGGTCGAACCCCGGGTGAGGCAGCGTGTTGCCGGGCAGGAGGTCGGGCGAGCTGGTCGGTGGGACCCGGGGTGGGCGCCGAACGTGCTGAGTCAGCGGGCTGCTCCACCTGCTCCACCTGCTGCCTGTGCTTTGGAAATATGGGAAAACCGGACCTGTTTGTGTGTAAAGAGGCCGAAGGGCGTCGGTGTTGGTGTTGACGGGGCCGGTTCGGAGGAAGGAGACCTCAGGGCCGTGGTGGGAGTTCATCAGCCAGCAGCTGACCTGCAGCCTGCACCCCCCCTCTCCACCCCTACCCCCCCCCCCCCCCCCCCCCCCCCCCCTGCCCCCGCTGCTGAGTCAGGGCTGTGGATTGTAGCTCTGACTGCGGTGTTGCTTCACTTGTGTCGGCTCATGGAGAGCGGAACGTGGCCCCTGCTATGGGGCCTAAACGGCGCACGGTGGTGGGCCTTTTTCCACGGTTTCCATCCGCTTGCTGGAACTGGGCACGCTCCGGTGACCTTTTGGTGTGCTTTTAAGCGAGCGGGCGGGCTTTTTTTTTTCTTGACCGCCGGTGCCCTGCAGCGGGGTCAGAGGTCAGAGCGAGCTTTGGACACGAAGCGGGAAGAAGGGCCCACTCTGACTCGGTTATGCTTATCCGGATACAAACGTGTTACAAATCTTTACCAGATAATTCTGTGTTTATTTACAATGACTCCGATGCTTATAGATGCTAAAACAAACGCCAGTGACCTCATTTCTTTCGTGAAGCAAGGAGGGAAAACATTATTTTTTCCCAGCTCCTGGCTCGCTGTGGGACTGTTTATCTGATTAGCCAGTCTTCTGTTGCTCGGTATTGTGCTGCTAATAGGAAATATTGCCATGGGGATCAGCTCTGAAAACAGTTGATAGTAAAATCAAGTGACCTGAACTTGGGTGGAAACACATGGTGGATCCGACCTGCTTGTTGACAGGAGGAAGGTTTTTCCAGTTTTCCGGCCTCTGTGCCGGGTCAGGTGGATCCTGGGAGGACACACCTGATGGACATCCTCCCTCACCTCTGCGACAGGAAGCACGCCCCCCCACACGTGGCTGGGACTGGGGGTGGGGGGGTTATTTCCACACCACTGACCTTAAACTTGTGAAACTTGGAGATGTCAGCCGATGGCTGGAATTCCGAACACCAGCGGGGAAAAAAAAAAAGAGCGGAATACTGATCAGTGGTTGGAAAGATAAGCGACCCTGGCTCTGAACCACTAAGAGGGTTTGAATGTGGCCAGTTTAAAAAAAGGAAGCCTGGTATTCTTATTTGGCGTTTCCATTTTAGGGACCTATACTTGGACTTTTTGAATTTCCTTTGGGATTAATAAAGTATCTGTCCATGTAAAAGCCTTTTGGTGGGAAGAGGGAACCCTGACTGTGCTAGTCTGAGGGATTTCCAGAAGTTCACAGTGGAGAAACGTCATCTCCGAGTAGGGACTTTCCGGTTATTTATGGACGTAGCTGAATGTTATTTTACTTCAGGCCATTCTAATCAGCGTTTTTAAAGTTTTTTAACCTGGAGACTTTCTGTGCTGAGCCTTCTGGCAGGCATGCGTGGGGCTAGTGTGTTTGTAGGGTCTGAGTTGGTCTGGTTCTGGCCGAGCGGTGGACCGAACCGGACCGTTTCAGATCCACCGACATGGAGAGACTGCTCTTCTCGAAAGGGATAGAAAACCCCGAGCTCTGGAGGCCAGAGGCGGGCCATCGCGTCTTCTCAGAATCAAGTCTTCCTCTTTTTGCGTAAGCGAGCAGCTCGGGGTAAAACTGGGAAGCGGAGTGTGCCGCGGTGAGAAAATTGAAAGGGGACACGTTCTACTTTCTCCGCCAGATCCGAAGGAAGAGTCTGGACCTCGCCTGGCAGTGTAGGTCTTAGTTAGGGTGACCATATTTTGATTTCCAAAAAGGAGGAGGCTTTGCCCGGCCTGGAAACGGATTCAGACTGGCTTCTCAGATGTTAAGGAACACGCTTTATTATACCTAAATGGTACAAAAATAACTTAGGTAGTAAAACACAATCTATAACCACCAGTAACAGAACTATAGCCTCCCTTAAAATACATAAATAAAATCAAATAATGTTCTAAATATGACCTCTTCTGTACTAGAAAATACAGCTTTAACAAACCTCTTAACACCATCTTAATGTAATAAATTAAGCGATATAAATTCAACAAACAAAAAGGGTCTAGACTTAGTTTAGACATTTTTTTTTGCAGTTCATCTGTGAAGCTGCACATTCGTTTGGGCATTTTGTCTCCAACGCTGGTTGCTCTTCTCCCAGTGTGTGTGTTTGTGTGTGTGTGTGTGTGTCTCGCTAGCCCTTCCCACAAGGCAGCCAAAGTAACGTAGTATTCTGTGCAAAGCGCCAGTCGATTTAAGCAGACGATTAGGGTCCATGAATTTCTAACCCCCCTCCGGACGCCTCGGACAGGATGGAAAAAGTGGACATGTCCAAGCAAAAGAGGGCGTTTGGTCACCCTATCTAAGTCGACCCAAAGCTGGCATCCGGAGGGTACTTTACAGCCCAGCGTACAGGGCCGTGGCCATCAGCCCACGGCGGGGATAAGACCGATAAGGTCCTGAAGGAACAGCACTTTGTGGATTCACGGCCTTTGGACTAATTCATAAAAACACGCAAGGTCAGAGTTGTGTCATGCCTTCAAACGGGAGGCCACTCTTTACAGTTTCAGCCTTATTCTTTGCGTCGTTAGAATCTCACACAAAACGGATGTGGGGTTTTCAGCCAGTCTCTCCGGTCTTGACTGAGCCTTTTGGCCGTGGAGGACTTGCGCGTGTCCGAGCAGAACTCCGTATCCCACGCTGGGAAATTGCAGAAGCTGGGAAATTGCAGAATGACCTGCTACCTTAGGAATGCCCGGTGAATACTCCTGTTTGGGATTAAAGCAAAGATTCGATACATTCCCTAACTGAAGAATATGTTTATTCAAATGTCAAGTTTTGCCGAACAGGCGACCGAGGGGTTTTAGATGGCGACCGCTGCTCGTGTAAAATCTGGGATGCTGAGTCAGGCCGTGAAACGTGAG
>CAJRST010037777.1:19335616-19354726 GCA_907169785.1 Menidia menidia
AGAACTGAATGATGTTTCATTTGGTGTTTCCCCTGAAACTGACAGATCCACACAGGCTTTGCTCTGACGCGCACACACACACACACACACGCGCACACACACACACACACACACACACACACACACACACACACACACACACACATACACACAGATCTAGGTAAGGCCCGCAGAGCTGCCTCACTGCTGGTCGTGAAATGCTCGAAGCAGGCATAAAACCTGGTTCGATAAGCCTCGCCCCCATAAAAAACCGGCAGGCACAAAGCTTTGTTTGTATTGTTTCCATGGGTTTATGACCCCCACACGGCTTTTATGTCACCCCGTTTGTTTGGACAGAGATAGCGAAGCCTGGTATGAGTGGGAGAGTTCGGGCCCAGCTCCAACCGAGGCGCGGATAAGAAACAGGTCCGGGTTAAAGTCTGACAGCTGGGCTGAAACCGGACCCCTCCCCCCCCTCTACCCCCCTCCAGGTTAGCACAAGCCTGCTGCCTCAGCATGAGTCTGCACACACACACACTCTCAGAGGCACACTCTGATTCGCCAGAGGCGCTCCGATTTGCAGGAAGGGAGGGATGGACGAGGCTACGCTGGCCAGTGTGAGCCTCTGTCCATCCCCCGTATCTGTGGCCGCTTCCTGCCGTCTGTGGCACAGAGTGGCGCGCACCCCGATGCCAGAGGGGAGAGCGCCTGGAAAACATAGTTGGGATTCCAGCAGAACGGGGGCTCAGAGTGCATGCAGAGGGCGGGGCAGGGGCATCCGACAGGGGCAGGAGGCACAATCTGGGACTCCCTGGTGGGTGTTTGGTGGCACTGGGCCTACAGATAGGCGTGGATTTCAGGTTTAAGGTCACGGGGCGAGTGCCAGCAGAGGGCGGCGAACGGCGAAATGAGACCGCCGTGTTGTTTCTCTGGACCCGGCCGAGCCCCCCCCCTCGTGTCGGTAACTTCATGGACTGTTAGAGTGCATCAAAGGGAAGGGCACCTTTTGGAAAGAGCCTCTGTGCCTCCAGAATCTGATCCGTTTTTTTTTTTTTTTTGTAAGTCGGGCAGCTTCTCGTAAAACTAATTAGAGGCCAGACTAGAACAACCTTGACCGAGACGTCCCCCCAGCAGGAGGCTGTAGGGACGCCTCCACCTGCCCTCGTCCACTGCCTCCGCACCTGGGCTTTTCTTTTTTTTTTTGCACGCAGTAGATCTTCTAATTGAATCCCAATCCCACACAGAATCGTCCGAAACGTGCGCCCTGGTCGTGCGTGCGGCCGCAGAGTCGGGTGCAGACTCTGCAGCATGCAAAACGGATCCCCCGCTAAGTCGTTGGATTTCCCGGCGTATCGTCACGGACGCCAGCGGCCAGACTCAGGGCCATAAAACGGCCTACCGCCGCGCCTTTCTTTGAACTGGTTGCCTGCTCCGGTTCCAGTCTTCGGAAATGATTCCGATTGTCAAGGAGAGATTAGACACTCGTTTTGGACGCCAGGCCCAGAGAAACAGGCCGTAGTTCAGCTCAGTCTTTTCTAACTATTGTAATGACCCATAACTGAGTGACTGTTCCCCCCCATTAATGATCTTTCTCTGTGTTGAAAGAGGAGAGACCAGATAGTTCAAATGGCCTCCTAACCTTTCAGATTGCCGATAGTGTGGTATCTCCTTGGCATTACAACGACACCCTTCTACAGGATGGAGTGGCATCACGTTCATTGAGTTTACTCCTTGCCACTTTTAGAGGTTGTGCCTTGTTTTTTTCCTTTTTAAAAAAAAAACACGCTCACGAACGCGCCAAACTAACGACCGGGGAATTTTACGGGCCGGATCACCATCAAACTTCTAACAAGTCCTTGTTAAAATCTGCACATTAGAGCACAGAGAGCAGTGGAAAGTTGTCCCGGCCTTTGTTCACAGCAACACACACCCCGTGCCTGTAACTTGTCAGCTGTTATTAGTGTTAACAAGCAGATGCATTAGACTGCTGGGGCCTTTGATCTGCTGTGTGTGAGTGAGTGTGTGTGTGTGAGTATATCCTACGCTGGTCCAGAGTCATTACCCTCCCTGTAATGATACTGGGCTAATGATGGTAAGCCCTCGTGCATCCCTGTATGTGTGTATGTGTGCGTGTGTGTGTTTAATGTACATCCAGAAATGTATTTAAAGTGGGGCCTCTCATGTTTCTGTTTCAGCTTGTAAATCTGAGTAGAGAGCAGGGAGTGAAGGAAGAGAAAACACAGCAGGGGGGAGGAAAAGAGAGCCTTGAATGGATCATTCTTTATCAGCTCGTTCTGTATTTACTCCTTAAGAATTTCCCTCTTTACTACGATCATGTGCAAACAGACACTCTCTCCCCCATTGTGGGTTTAAGGGTAAACAAATACCTTTCTCCAGAAGTGTTGAAAACATGACGTGAGAGGTGCGGTCATGATAAAGGGCGTGCAGTACTTCTAACTTTCTCTACTTTAAGTCTATAAATGATACATGGGAGAGGGCTGGTTGGATTAAGGAACGGGCAACAGGGAAAATAAGCAGTTGAGGAAAAGGGGAAAGGGGGGGAGGGTTGTGTGTCACCCAACAGAGAAGGGAGGGAGAAGAAAACTGGGTGAACGAGTGGTGAGGCGAGTAAGAGCAGAGGAGAGAGGCTATGGCAGCTGGCTCTCGGGACGGAGGGGCCGGCTTCTAAAAACAAACGCTTGGCTAAATAGTGGCCGTGGCGCCGGAGGCCGCATTCTTACAGCGGCAGGGGGGGGAGAAGAACCGGCCGGAGCCGCGAAGTACCGACCGGCGGTAAGAGTCGCTCATCCTGGAGGGAAGACTCCCCCCGCTCAGGCTTCGTCCACTCCCCCGGAGGAGAAGTTTGACCTTAAAGAGCAACAGGCGAGCTCCCTGACCTGGAGTTGGAGTGGTGGTGGTGGTGGGGGGGACCTGTTTCTCCAGTTCCGAGCCCCTTCTCTAGCATTCAGGTTGCATAACAAACCCTGGTGGTGTGTTCCTGGATTGAAGGTCACTAGTGGGAGGGAAGGGCGGCACGGTGGTTAGCACCACACCACCGTTAGGGTTCTGGGTCCCAGTCCCCGGGGGAACCGGGACCTTTCTGTGTGGAGTCAGCATGTTCTCCCTGTGTCTGCGTGGGTTCTCTCCGGGTTCTCCGGCCTCAAATTATTCCTTTCCTCTGTACGTGTTGGTTATGTGACAGAATTGATAGTAAAATTTACCAAGAAAAAGAGCTAGTGTGGATTGGTTCCTTATCAAAGTTCCAATTCCAAATTGCCCATTCGGAGTGGTTGTGATTATTGGTCCTTGTGTGTCTCTGTGTGGCCCTGCGATGGACTGGCGGACCAGCCAGAGAGTACCCCGCTTCTGGCCCTTTGACCACTGGGATAGGCTCCAGTTTCTCCCCCGCGACCCCATTAGGGAATAAGCGGTTACGATAATGAATAGATGGATGGTGGGAGGGAGGACCCGCTGACTAGCGGCTGACCTGCCACGTCTCTCAGGTGGATTCCCCTCTTGTCAGTCCCCTCCTCGACCTCAGCGTGAGGACAGCTTTGTCACACTCATGTCAGATCTCTTGGAGCTCTGCAAAGGTGTGTCCTCACGGGTGGGTGTGTGTGTGTGTGTGCTACAGCGCCTCGGGGGAGGCGGTCGCATGCTGGTGTGCCGTGGCTGCCAGGTATTCTTTAGCGTTCTCTGAAATCAAGAGGTAGCACGTCAACGAAAAGCCCACTTTTTGGTGTTACTGGTTTGTGATGGTGGAGGTGTTCAGATAAAGTGTTTGAGGAAGCTCACACCCCCCCTCTGAGGGTTCCAGGGCCTCGGCCGTGTGAGCCGGATGACAGGCATACATCGGGATGCCGATCTACGACACAGCTGTCATCGTTGCCCGCAGGGCGTTTGGCACGAGATCAGGAGGTAGTTTATATCGGGCTTGCCTCAGTCTGCTCAGGCTTTGCGCTCCCGTCACTTCTCAGACTGCAGCAAATCTCAGCTCAAACGCCTCCCAGCTCCTCGTTTACCCACCTGATTCAGCCTGGACGTTAACCTGAAGACTGCAAGAACCGTTGGTGTCGGGTAAAGTAGCAGATTTTTGTGGACTGACCTATAGATGGCTCTTCAGTAATGCCCAATAGCAACCTTTGTGTGGGTGGAACTGAGTTTTCCCCCGCACGCTGTAAATAAAGCTACGTGGGTGTGCTGTAGCCACCCTGCACAAAGGGTTTCCCTTTCGTAGCTTTAAATAAGTTTCTGCTGTAGATATTGCCGCGAATGGCCCTTTTAAAACGCCCTCCTTTTACCGTCGGCTGAGCTACTTTAGTTCTGAAGAAGGCCGACATAGAGATGTCGCCAAACGGGATTGGCACTCCCGGACTAGATATCCGTGTGCCGAAAATAAGGATCCTCTCAGGGCTTTTGACCTAAATATTGACACAAATACTCAGCGGCCGGTCGGGTGGTTCTGCTCCTCCTGCGTTTGGGTCGATGGTCGCAGCAGCTCATCCCGCCTGTCTGACCGTTCATTTAGAGGGAAGCGTAGCCATGGTGAGAACGTTCGGATCCCGTTAAGAGGCGTGATGGGAGAAGGCTTTAGGCCTCAGGAGTTCTGGCCTCACCTGTAGCTCCTCCCAGTGACGTTCAGACTTTGACTGATAAGACCGTCCACACGAAGCCATTCGGTGGCGGTTATCAACCACTCCCCTGTTTGATAAAGTTAATGTTTGACAGGCGCCCCCAACAGACATCATCCGCCTCTGGTGCCACACTTTCATTACGGCTTTACTTTATCTTCAGGGCCGACAGTCGGATCAGTCCTTCTCACTTTCTACCAGCCAGCGTAGAAGCAGATAGGGGGGGGAGTCGAAGCTGGTGCCAGACGACTGATTATAGTGGGAGAAAACGCCGGAAAACGGCGAGGCATTCGGCAGAATGAGCAGAATCCCCCGTTCAGAAGTCAGGAAGAGCTCGGCTTTTCTTTTGACGGAAGCGACTCCATCGCTCCACCCAAGGCCGTCTAGATATCCCAAACTTCTTATTCAGTCAAAGATAGACTTTCCAGGGCGTGCAGATTGACAGTGACCGTGTTGCTTTGCTCTTCGGGAACAACTGGCCCTAGAGACATGTATATACTGTGGAACAGAGCTCAACATTTACGTCAGAGGGTGCCGTCGAATGCGGCTGCCGTGGAACTGGGTGATGGATTTATACCCCTTTAGCTTTGTGAAATGTCCCAAATGTGCAAAATTCTCCCCATTGCCTTCCAGGCTTCCATAATGGGCACTGTGTGTGATGCAGATCAGACGAGCTTTACCAGGGTTCGAAATTGGTGGGAATTTGGTATTAGCCAGCAGGGCTAACATCTCTAATAAGTTGACCAAAAGTAGTGAGCCCGATTGTTACTATAACCACGTCATGCCTCGAACGATTTCATAAAAATGATGATAAACTGCAAGATAACATGGCGGGACGATGAATTTATAACGAAATTTTTTTTGGGGGGGTTGATTCCCTGTTTATTTTTTGCATGTATTTGATTTGCCAACCCGTCCTACCCCACAGAGTTGAGCTCACGACGAGCTAACAGCTTTTGATTTTCTCACGCCCAAACAAGATGCAAGATTTTTCTCGTGCCCAGAGAGATGCAAAGGTCAAGTAGAGGGCTGCTTTGCTCCCAGGCTGGCTGGATGGTCAAGTTTGACTTCCACCGCCTGTTTTTAGCAGCGGTCGGTTGTTATATCAGACAGAGCGTGGTCATTGTAACCCTAACAACCAGCTATAGAGGCCTCCACGCATTCGCTTTTCCTTTCTCCTCTTGCAGAGTTCCAGATTTCTGTCATACCTCTTTTTAAAGAAAACCAGTTGCACTTCCTAGGATTAAAATTTCTGAGCCTACTTGTTTTTGCCCACAGGGTGTTAAAACTCCACAAGGGTGTAACAGCCGGATGATTAGGTGAAGGATCTATAACAAGCTCAGTGATCTGAGTGCTTGATGGTGGTTGGCAAAAAGAAAAAGGTGAAGTCCAGTTGTTCTGTTCCATGGACAGAATCGATACATTTCGCTTTGGCACAATAAGACGGAGGTGCACTCCTCCTAAACGGCGTGGGATCTACTCGGTGTGTTCCTGAGAGCGGGTGGAGGTCCACAGCATGGCGTGGCCCCTCAGGAAAGCCAAACAGCGGCAGAGAGGCCCGGGGAAACAATGAAGTCATGGAGAGAGAGAGAGAAACTGAGACAAGGAGTGAAAGTGAATGAGAGACGAGGAGGAAGAGGAGGGGAGAGGTAGGGAAACAAGGCTCTGCTTTCTTTCCTCCCAGCCACCATCATATTTGGAGGGTTTTGTAATAAAACAGGACACCGTAATGTAAGTGAAGGTCAGTTTCTGCCTTCACAGTAACACAAGCCATTCACGGACGAAATGCCTTTTTTTCCCTTTTTTTTTGGCTCGCACCCGTGCTGTCTGCTTCGTTTTTTTAATCCCAGGAAAAAGTCCTCTGCTAGGCAGGAAGTGGCCTTACCAGCTGCAGAAACATCAACGTGTTTGCAGTAAGAGAAGTGACCAGGTAGAGGTTTGAGTTTCTGGAATGAGGTGTAAGGCGGCTGTGTAGGAGTTCCTGTGTAGGAGTTCCTATGTAGGAGTTCCTGTGTAGGAGTTCCTGTGTGGACGCTGCAGCTGACGCCTGAAACCTGGAGCGTTACCGCATCGGCGGGGGTGTTCCGAGCTGTTTTCGTGCTTTCCTTTGTTTAGTCTGTCCCAGCTGTCTGACCCGTGGCTCTTCGCGTGGGGGGTCCGCCACGCTAACGCTTGTGTCGTTTACAGTCCCCTGCTTCAAGTTTTTTGGCGACGGAGCTCTTAAAACCAGAGCTACGATTGGCTGCTCAACACGGCTAATGAGCGCAATAGGCGGCGCGCAGGTGTTCTTCTCTCACGTTGGGGTTTAAGACCAGATTATAAGGCTATCGTCGTCCTGAAGAAGCACAGAGTCTCCTCACTTATTCTGTTTTGGGTTTGAGAGCTGTTTGTTTTGGGTTCTATAAAATCCAGCGGTAATACCCGTGAGAACAGCCCTAAAACAAGTTACCTGTGTGCCGACTCAGTCATTTGGCAGCTTCGATTAGGACAAGGAACCAGCCCCAGAGCTGTGAGGGTCCAGATGTTATTAGCTTCAGAACCTGCGCACGCCTTTCTGTTCCCAAAAGCTGCACTCTACCCCCGCCCGCGAATAGGATGTCACAGTTCCTCTTTAGATGGAGGGAAATTTGCACACGTGTGTGTCTGCCCAGCGCCAAACACACCGGCGTTCATTGTCAGGAGAACTGTCGGCTTAGCCAGAGAGACGGAGACTGGGCCCTGCTGTTTTTTTTTCTCCTTTATTTTCCCTCTCGGCTCGCCTGGCTCTTAATTAATACGTGCCCTCCTCCCTCAAGCCGGGCGAGTCTTCATTGCCGCTTCCTGAGGGATCCGAGCGCGGCGCCGCCTAACACAACAACAACACCTGCCCTACACTTTGGGCTGTTTTTCGTCTCCTGCCCCGTCTCTCTCCCCGCCTCACCTTAGCTCCATCACAGGTTCTATTTTCCCAGTTCTGCCCCGCTCCGTGCATCTTAAAACATGGACGCCAGCAACATCTGCAGCTTCATGCGTAAGAATCAAGCCTCTATTTTAGGACGCGGCTTCCTGGGCCAAAGCTTTGATGGGCTGAAACACGTAAGTGTCACAGTTCGACTTCGCCTCTCGCCGGCTCCGTCGTGCGTAATTTTTCGGAACATGTGAAACTAGGGTGAGGCTGGTCTCGCTTTGGTTGAGGTGATACATCCACTACGCCCACACAAGCGCAGGCAGGTGGTGAGGTCTTTTGAAGGCTGTGTTAAAGGAAACTGTGGAGACTGAAAAAACGGTAATGCCCGCTGAATTAAAGTGAATTAAACTGAATTAAACTGAGGTCTGTGAGGAGGTTTATCCTTTAAACTGTGCTTCCTGAATGTCCTCTGCTGTTGAATGGAGAAGGCTCTCATTATGGGTTATTTATTCATATTTATTCATACTTCTAGTTACAAGACTTTAGTTTTTAGTCATACCATAGCATAGCCCCTGCCTAATCTTGAGCTTTTTTATTTAACTAAACAAAGTACAACCTCCACCATATCTTAGGTTTTTACATATCAGAACAGATTTGGTCCTTTTCAGCTCCTGAAATGAAAATGACGCCACCTGCTTTTTTAGCTGTCATATGAGGTGTTATTCAACGCCGCCGTCTTTCTCCTCTTCCTCCTCCTCCAGGTGGTGGCTAGCGACGGGGTGCGGGCTATGATGGAGTCGGCCCTGACAGCCAGAGACCGCGTGGGCGTGCAGGACTTTGTCCTGCTGGAGAACTACACCAGCGAGGCGGCTTTCATCGAGAACCTGCGCAAGCGCTTCAAAGAGAGCCTCATATATGTGAGTGGGGAGCCGGGTTAGACTTCGGATTGGTATTTCAGAGTCACTCTGCCCACTCCGGGTTTTAATTTTTTCCGTGTCCTTTTTTTTTTTTTACAGACTTACATCGGCTCAGTACTAGTGTCGGTCAACCCGTACAAAGACCTGGAGATCTACACCAAGAACCACATGGAGCGCTACCGCGGGGTCAACTTCTACGAGGTGTCCCCACACATGTAGGTGCACAGCTCAGCTCCCAGCACTCACAGGCTGAAAAACATCCTCCGGCTTTTTTTCTCCCCCCTCTGGAACGACACAACTGTGTTCCACACTCTGCTCATAAGCGCATGAGAATCTTCCCTCTGTGCGCCGCTCTCACAGAGGACCGTCAATACTACAGACCCACTGTTTGTAAGAAATCCCCCCGCCCCCCACCCAACCCAACAACCACCACCAGAGAGCTCTTTACTTCAGTACTCGAGAATGCGGCCACATGTTTTTCTCTCCCTTCGAGTGGAAAGAGATGTACTCTGGCACAGTGAGGGAGGGTGTCTGGAGAG
This sequence comes from Menidia menidia, assembly GCA_907169785.1. Taxonomy (NCBI): domain Eukaryota; kingdom Metazoa; phylum Chordata; class Actinopteri; order Atheriniformes; family Atherinopsidae; genus Menidia; species Menidia menidia. Next base: position 19,344,570 of record CAJRST010037777.1, read on the forward strand.
CAAATGTGAGGAGGGGAAGATAAGAAAAGTAAGCACGTGTTGGTACCGGGTGAAAGATGTCCCTCAGAGGGAGTTCCCTCCGGCCTGAACGTGACCCCCCCCCCCCCCCCCAGCGTCAAACCCAAACAGAACACGCATGCATTAGGGATGCGGTTACAATCAGAGCTGCTCCGTATCTTTCAGCTGTCAGACGAGCGTCCGTGATGAACGATTGCTGGAACTAAAACGAGCCGCTTTGCTTTTTTCGAGCCCCGTGATTTATCACGATAAGCCTGACCCCGCTCGCGCAACGCGAGAAACCATCATCCGTCACATCCCGAGCACATGTTTTTTTTCCACATTCCAAGAGCAACATGATTTTTCATCTGCGGTGGTCGTGATGGATCATTGGTTCCTTTCGCCGTCTAACTGAAGCACGTTTGGCTTTGACCTTATTTAATTGGTTCGGTGTTTCTCTTCATTTGGGGTTTTAATGTCCGAAACGGTATAAATCTTCCCCGATAGCTGCCTGGTTGGTTTTTCGTCAAACGGAAAGCCTCTATGTGTGTGTGCTGTGTCCTTCTCACCACTTTACTGCTTCTCCCTCAGCTACGCGGTGGGAGACAACGCCTACCGCTCCATGAGGACGGAGAAGAAGGACCAGTGCATCCTGATCTCCGGAGAGAGCGGCGCCGGGAAGACGGAGGCCTCCAAGAAGATCCTGCAGTACTACGCCGTCACCTGTCCGGCCAGCGAGCAGGTGCAGACGGTCAAGGACCGCCTGCTGCAGTCCAACCCGGTCCTGGAGGTAAGACCCACCTCCCCACCCTCCGCTCCAAAACTCTGGGGGAAAAGTCTCTTTTCTGTAAATCTTTTCTGATCCGACAGTTTCGGTTAAGGCCCAGCAGATCAGCTTCAAACACCGTTCCGGACTAGTCTTGTCCCGATTCGATATTTGCAAAAAAAATGCGTATCTGCCAGCATGAGAAAATGCCGATCCAGACTCTCGATCCAGTTTTTTTAAAAAGTCCGATCCCACCCGAGCATTAGCATCTCCTAACCCACAGGTCCGTGTCCTAACCATTAAGTTGTTATCAGAGTAAATCTCTGTTCAACATAAGACTGACAACTAAGTAAGTAGGCTAAATGACTTTAAACTTTAATACATGCTCTGATAGGCCGGGATCGGATCGGAAGTGCAAAAAGCTGGATCGGGACATCCCTATTCAGGACACAGTTTTTTAGATGACTTTGTAAAAGCGTCCACTTTTACACGGTGCCCTATGTTCTGCATTTCTGTGTAAGACAAAGGCCTGAGTAACTCCTTCTCATTTGTTTTGCTGACTTCCCTCCCCAGTTAAATCGCACTGCTCATGCTTCTCTAATCTCTGTTCCTTAATGCACCTGGACGCTCCCCTCCTTAACAACTCTGCCTCCCACAGGCCTTTGGCAATGCCAAGACGTTGCGCAACGACAACTCCAGCCGCTTCGGAAAGTACATGGACATTCAGTTCGACTTCAAGGTGAGCCCTGTTTCTCCTGACAGCCACTCTAAGCAAACACCGTGCACCCAAACAGCAGGAATCTCTCAGAAATCTACCAAACTTTTGTTCTCACATTTGTTGCTGCGCTCCAGTTTTAATATTTCCTCTCATTTCCCAAACAAAAATCTCTGTGGAACCTGCATGTTTGATCTACCCCACATGACACCAGTACCCCAGCCTTACCCTGTCCTCCTCTTCCCGCCCCCCCCTCCATCCCTGGGCTCTGTCCCGCCTGCAGGGCGCCCCCGTGGGAGGCCACATAATCAACTACCTCCTGGAGAAGTCCCGGGTGGTCCACCAGAATCACGGGGAGAGGAACTTCCACATTTTCTACCAGCTGATCGACGGAGGCGAGGAGGACTTGCTGAGACGGCTCGGCCTGGAGAGGAACCCCCAGCAGTACCAGTACCTGGTCAAAGTAAGACTACGGAGCTTCCCTTTAGAGTTTCAGAACAAGCCATGCGCTCAGTTCAGATGCGTCGTTTCGGAGCTGCATTCGTGTGCAGACAGGCCTGCAGAGAAGCCTCAGCTCACGCGTTTTTACCTCTCCCCGCGCTTGTGATTAGGCTGCACGCTCCGTTCAGGTGATTAGCGCCCACTACGCGAGGCACTGGAGACTAAAAAGACTTTAAACTGACAGGAACCCCCCGCCAGCTGTTTCAGCTCCGAGCTGGGAAGCGGACACGGGCCGCCGACCTGCCCCTGCCCGGACAGACGCAGTTCCAAAACCACCCAGAATATGAGTTAGTTTAGAGAAATTGCTTCTTCTTCTGCGTTGCGGTAATCCTCAGCATATGCTGCCACCCTCTGGTGACAGTTAGCACGTCAGAGCAGTCCAGATGTGACTTCATTTCTGCCACTTCTCACGTTCACATCAAATTTGCTTTGAAAGGGAAACCAGGCCAAAGCAGTGTGTCTGTGTGTGTGTGTGTGTCTCCATGCTCGTGCTCTCAGCGCAGCTACATGTCAGAAGTCTCTCTACGGCCTCTTGCTGAATCAAAGAAAGACGCACGGACTCGTCTAAATGGGTATTTACATGACACATAAGTGGGTGTTTACCTCTAACCAGCAATCACCAACTTTTGTAGGCTTTGCCTGACATGTTCCCAGCATTACGACAGCCTAAGCGAACAACGTGGAAAATAATTATCCCCTCCAAACGCTTGACTTTGTGTCAGAGGGCTTCTGTAATGTGTGTGTATGTGTGTGTTTTGTCCACAGGGTAACTGTCCTAAAGTGAGCTCCATCAACGACCGCAGTGATTGGAAGGTGGTGAGGAAAGCTCTGACTGTGATTGGCTTCAACGAGGACGAGGTGGAGGTGAGAACCGAGTACACCACACTGACATGTTTGCTTTGTCAGCTCGGGGTTGGGTGTCTGTGGGTCGGGGTGTGTGTGTGTGTGTGTGTGTGTGAGTGTGTGTGGGAACAGCAGCAGCTGTCTCTGTTTCCATAGAGGAGATGTGTCCAGAGGAAACTCCGGTTAGCATTTACTCCTTTCGACCGCTGCCTGGAAACAGATGTACGCAGAGAATCCAGATGTGGCTCGGCGATAAGCTGGCAGAAAGGGTAGGAGCAGGACTCAGACACAGCTTTCCCCACCGAGCACCGGAGCCTCTGTGGGCCTCGGGGGCTGTTTCCGTGTCCCAGCGGATGTTTGGGAGACAGAGCTGTGTATGTAGCTGTTATTAAATCGTTAGAAGTCACTTGTGCTCAGCATGGGAGTCCTCCCACACGCTCATGAGTCCGGGCTCGCTTCCAAAGCTCCCCTTAGATCTCACAGGCCGAACAACAGGTGTGCGCAGCTCATGTGTGGTAGTCCTGTGGGCCGATTGCCACATTCCTGCCCTTTTTCTTATCTTATCCTTATTTTAATCGAAGCCCGGCATATCAGTCGAGGTGCTCATAAAGATAGCTCCAGCTTTGAGTCACTTTACTCCTTCACCTTTGTTCTGTTTTCCGGGTTTTTCACTCCCTCCTTCCCCTTTTCTCCGTGTGTGCAGGAGCTGCTAAACATAATCGCCAGCGTCCTCCACCTGGGCAACATCCAGTACGGCGGGGAGGATGGCAGCGCCTGCATCACCTCGGACACGCAGATAAAGTACCTGTCCAGGGTAAGACCCGCCGACGATGAGTCTCATAAACGTTCCTCACAAAAGAGGGAAGAAACACACAGCTGGAGTCTGTGTTTGTGGCACAGCGACACACAGAACCAAGCCTCAGGGGCACCCGGAGCCCGAGTGGAACGCTAAGGAAAATAAGCAAACTGCAACGGGCAGAAGCCCACTCTTGCTTCCTGTCCCCGATCTGAAGTTTCACCCTTCCCAGCAGTCATGTTTTCCAGTGCGCATTTGAACCCGTTCAAACTTGACCTTCTCTCTCCAGCTATTAGCATAGAAAAGTGGATGTTGTTCCAGGATATTCCTGAGTAATGAGATCAGTTTCATTTCCTGTCCTCCTCCTCCCAGTTCAAACTAGTTATGCTTATGAAGTGTGTCTGCTGGTGAAACATCTCTGAGCCAAAAAAGGAGTAAATCCAATCTGCTTTCAGTGGTTAATAGACTTATAAGTGGACTTATGTCCTTATAAAGCACGTTTGTTGTCTAAGTGACCACTCACAGTACACCACATTCAGCCCCTTCACACACACTCTCACACACCAGTAGATACCACCTTCTGAGGCTTCACCTGTTCTTAACGGCCCACCTAAGCATGTGGTATTACCATGACACCCCCGACCCTTTACTGCTGCATCTGTCTCTGGAGGGGCCTGCTGCTCATTTAGCTCTTTTTCAGTTGTTAGGAGTGAACGGGGCGGTGCTGACCGAGGCTCTCACACACAAAAAGATCATCGCCAAAGGAGAGGAGGTAGGTTTGGATACATTCTGTCATCGTGTGATAAGCTACCCCGTCTGTGTAACGTCTGCCCTGGTCCATGGTAAAAAAACACGATCACTTTTACCCGTTATTTAGTCTTTGGCTTTATCCTCTTGGCCCTCATTGTCTTCTGTGTGTGTGTGTGCGCGTGCGTGTGTGTGTTTGGTGTGTGTGTGCTTGTGTTTTCTCAGCTGATGAGCCCACTGAACCTGGAGCAGGCGTCCTCTGCTCGGGATGCTTTGTCCAAGGCGGTTTACGGACGCACCTTTACCTGGCTGGTCAACAAGATCAACGCCTCTCTCACATATACGGTACACACACGCGCAAACACACACCCAGCTCTGCATGGGCAGGACTCACTCCCCTAACCATAACAATGACAGCTGAGTGCCAAAACCAAAAGCGTAAAGGCCCGTTCACGTCCTCAGAAATGGTTTGGTCCACATGGACTCTGCTCTTCCGTTGACCCCATAACTGTTGTTTCCTAATGAGGATTACTAAAGAACCATATTCTATATTTAAATCAAAGATTCAACTACACTAAAGATGTGACTGCAGAGCATGTCACCACAGCGCCACCTCGTGGGCACCACTCAGATTGCCTATTACATGAATGTCCTAGCTATTAATTACAAATCAGATCAATGAGATGCTCAGTCTTTAATAGAGCTGCTCAGGGTTTTTCGGTGAACCCGCATGGAACTTAAACTGAACCACAACACCCACTTTTCCTTTCTGTGATGCCCTGCCTCATATGTGGTTTTTCTCTGCCTTCTCCAACAGGACGACTCTCACAAGAATTACTCCGTCATTGGCTTATTGGACATCTACGGCTTTGAAGTCTTCCAGCATAACAGGTGCCCTTCGTTGCTCGAGCATGTCGTCATTATTTTTTTTAAATCTATTTTTAGCCCCACCGTTAATTCCTGTCAGTACAGTGTGATGGCAGAAACCGGGCCTGATTTCTTGAATTCCGTTGCAGCTTCGAGCAGTTCTGCATCAACTACTGCAACGAGAAGCTGCAGCAGCTCTTCATCGAGCTCACCCTCAAGTCGGAGCAGGAGGAGTACGAGGCCGAGGGCATAACGGTCAGACTTTTTCTTTTTTTTTTCAAAAAGCCGCCTTCGGCTCTTCTGTGTGCTTGACAGTTCCTCCCATTTAGTTTCCGTTCTGCTGTTGTTCATGGTTTGATCCTCCCAAAAAGATCCAAAGCACAATTATTTACTCAGACTGCGCCGAGGTTTTTCTTTGTTCGTCCCTTTAAGAAGATGCTGCCTCATTAGAAATCGATTTATTCATTCTTGGATGAAAGTTTTTACCTTATAAGGGCAGCACAGGTGGTGATAGAAAACTGAAGGTCTGGTTATCTCCCTTTGTGCGCTCTCCGTTTGTCCTGGTTGTATTAATGTTTTTTGTTTTGTTTTACTGGAACAAAGGGCCCCCTTTATTTTCTGTCTAATAGAAATGCATGCGTTCAGTGAGCAAACAGGTTGTGGGAGAAAACTCAAAGAGTCCATTATTGAAAGACATGAGGGCCGTGGGTCGCTCTCTCTGTCGTCTCTGTGGAAATTCTGAGCGCGCCCGGCCTGTGGAGCCGGGTGCGTGTGTGCGTGTGTGCGTCCCAGAGGGTGAAGGGTGTGTCCGCCGGCAGGGAATTCCTTACATTCTGGGGATGGTTGGATGCGTACTGCTGGTTGGCTTCAGCTGCCTTCAGCCCGTTTGTGTGGCCCAGCTGTGTCATCAGGCTTGCTTACAGTTTGATACTGTAAGCAACTAAAGTGGCGTTTGTGTCTTTTCAGTGGGAGCCAGTCCAGTACTTCAACAACAAGATCATCTGCGACCTGGTGGAGGAGAAGTTCAAAGGGATTATTTCCATCCTGGTGAGGAGCCACGATGTGACGTCTGACCCAGCCTCCTCTCCTCCGAGTGTGCCCCTCTAAGACCGTTTCTCACCCTTTTTTCCTGAACACAGGACGAGGAGTGTCTGAGGCCCGGAGACGCCAGTGACCTCACCTTCCTGGAGAAGCTGGAGGACACTGTGGGAGGACACGCACACTTTGTCACGTTAGTTTACCCCCCCCCCTCGTGCAGCCCCAGTTCCATCACAGGGTTTAAACTAAAGCTCTTTACTTATATTCAGAGTTTGAGCCAAATGTGTTGACTCATGAATGTATGTGTGTGTTTGTCTCCACCTGCAGTCACAAGCTGGCTGATGCAAAGACCAGGAAGGTAATGGGCCGGGAGGAATTCCGCCTGCTGCACTACGCTGGAGAGGTCAACTACAATGTGAACGGTGTGTGTGTGAACGGCTGCTCAGGACCCTGTGACACACTCCTCAAAACACTCAAATCACTGCATCCATCCATTGTCTATACCGGGGGGCTCCAGCTTATCCCAGCTGTCACTGACCATATACACTCACTTCAAAGGGAGATGTAGAGTCATCAATAGGCAAATATGTATCTTCTTTGACTCTGGGAGAAAGCCTGTGTGCTCAGAGGGAGCCGTCTAACTCCACATAGAAAGGGGGCCAGCAGGGATTCAAACCCAGAGCCCACTGTGAGGCGATGGTGCAAACCCCCACACCACAGGGCAGCCCCATGTGACCTGATCATACCTGCTGTCATCTCCAGCTGTCCTCATTTCATGTCAAAACCATACTTAACCATATTAAACCTAGATCTGCCCATAGTATAAAACATAGGTCTGTCATTACTACATAACATAGATCTGTCCTACTATAAAACATATATCTGTCCATACTACATTACATAGATCTGTCCTACTATAAAACATAGATCTGTCCATATTATAAAACATAGATCTATCCATACTACATAACATAGATCTGTCCTACTATAAAACATAGATCTTTCCATACTACATAACATTGATCTATCCTACTATAAAACATAGATCTTTCCATACTACATAACATAGATCTGTCCTACTATAAAACATAGATCTGTCCATAGTATATAACATAGTTCTGTCCAATAATAGACATCTGATACTGTGGGCTGCTGTTGTCTTATCATGTTAGAAAATAAAATGTGTTCTCTGACTCAGGATTTTTGGACAAAAACAACGACCTACTCTTCAGAAACCTGAAAGAGGTGAGACTGAGTTTGGAATTGAAATACTGTGCTGCGTTGTGCTGTGTTGTGTTGTGTTGTGTTGTGTTGTGTTTTGCTGTGGTGGCTCAGAATGTGCTGTGTGCGCACCTGCAGGTCATGTGCATGTCGGAGAACAAGATCTTGACGCAGTGCTTCGACAGGGAGGAGCTGAGTGACAAGAAGCGGCCCGAGACGGTGAGACCCCCCCCCCCCAACACACACCTGTGTCTCCCCTCAAGTTCCGAGGCCGTCCCTGTTGCCTTTCCGCTCTCAGAAATCCATCCACAGGGTCCGGCTCACTTTCCCACGAGCATAACACACAGCGGTGTGTCCCCCCCCCTCCCCGGCGTTGAGTGGGCGGTCTGGCGGGGATTCTCTGCGGCTGCCCACTCTCTGAGGAATGCCCTGTGCACAGCGCTCTCCCAGACACACACACACAGACACACACACACACCGAAGCAGGGTCCAGTCACAGGCTGGCGAGCTCGGAGTCCCAGTCCCCTCCACACTGGGTCCAGTGTCCAGCGGCGTCTGACACTGCCCCGCTGACGTAGCTCCCCCTTAGGTCATCGCCTCTGCCCGCCCGGCCGGACACTGCCTCCTCAGCTCTCCGTCTCCGCTCTCCGCAAAACCCCGACCGACTCCGTCCTGCTCCTCCTGACCATCTCCCCTTTCGCCGTCCGTGTGTTTTTTCTGTCTGCCCCCACCGTAGGCAGCCACCCAGTTCAAGGCCAGCCTGGCGAAACTCATGGAGATCCTCATGTCCAAGGAGCCGTCCTACGTCCGCTGCATCAAGCCCAATGACTCCAAGCAAGCGGGTAAGGAAACGCCTCCTCTGAGGATCCAGCAGAGCCTGACCCGAGGCAATTTCAGTCAGATTTAGCATCAAAATGTGTTTTTCCTGGGCTGGAGTCGAGAAAAGATGAGTGGGATGATGAATACGGACACTGGTGGAAATTCTAAAGTTAAAATATTGATTACTTGTTCATGTTGGACCTCTGAAACCTCCATGAAATTAGTTGGAGTTTACTGGTGATATTTAATGTCTGACTGAGCACAATAGAATTCTATAGTGTTCAATATTCAAAGAAAGATTTCAGAGAAAATGATTCTGCTTTCGTTAATGAAATACTTAAGCTATTTAACCCCATGTAGAGGCTTTTTTAGAAGAGATTCTTGGCAGCTTGATGTGAAGCAGAAGAATCGATTCAACTGCTTCAATGAGCTTTCCTTCGTTCCCATCCCATTTCTGTTCTTTTGCTAATCGCAGCCCAAACAGTCTGTTTTCTGCTGCATCAGGAGGCGCAGTGTAGCCCTCCATGTGGTCGTCAGTATATCGGACCGGCCTTTGTTTGCCTCCACATTCGGCCTTTTGTTGCGCTCACACTGTTTCTCTGTCTTGGGTCACTCCTACTGCCGCTGCTTAGCATTTACTGGCTCACTGGTTCATTTTTCCCCAACAGACGTCCCTTTTTCTGAGTGTGATTTCACCCTGAACCCCCCCTCCCCCCCCTCCCATCTCCTCCCCTCCCCTCTGCTCTGCCCAGGTCGGTTTGACGAGGTGCTGATCCGTCACCAGGTCAAGTATCTGGGGCTGATGGAGAACCTGAGGGTGAGGAGGGCCGGCTTTGCCTACAGACGGCGCTACGAGGTCTTCCTACAGAGGTGATGTGACACGCAAAACAAAAACCAAAAAAATCTCTCATCTTTGAAGGCAAGGATGAGGGATAATTCTTTGTTTTTGCTTTAAATGAAATAAGCTGATAGGTGCTGGTGCTATCTGGTCTTTGGAACCTTAAAGCTTTGTTTAAAAAAAAAAAAAGACAAATTATTGACTTGCATCCGTGCACGTTTGGCCCGTGCAGGTACAAGTCGCTGTGTCCGGACACGTGGCCCAACTGGCAGGGGAAGCTGGTGGACGGAGTGTCCACCCTGGTCAAACACCTGGGATACAAGCCCGAGGAGTACAAACTGGGCAGGTACGGAGGTCTCAGACGGGGCGGGGGCGCCCCTCGTTTCTCTTTACCCCTCTCAGGTCGGGACACGTTTGAGTCTTTTTGTGTCGTCCAGGTCCAAAATCTTCATCCGCTTCCCGAAGACCTTGTTTTCCACCGAGGACGCGCTGGAAACCCGGAAACACGGGCTGGGTAAGACTCCGCTTAGATGCCGGCGATTCTTGTCGGTTTTTTTTTCGGCTCACCTTTCGCCCCCCCTCCCCAGCTACCAAGCTGCAGTCCGGATGGAAAGGCTACACCCAGAAGACCAAGTATCGGAAGCTCCGAGCCTCAGGTGAGGACTCCCCGGTCTCTCCGGGCCTGGCCCACGACGGGCCGCCTGGAGCAGAGCGCTACAGCCGTTTCTCTCTCTGTGTCTGGTGCAGCGATTGTGGTCCAGGCGTGGTGGAGGGGCATCCTGGCCAAGAGGAGGGCCCAGCGCAGGCGGCAGGCTGCCGGCACCATCCGCAGGTAGGGGCCGGACCCCCCAGGACCCGCTGAGACACAGAGACACAAGTTAATGACAAAAACTAGGGACATGTACATGGAAAGAGAGAGGAGGGTGAACAGGTGCATGATGGGAGCCCCCCCCAGCAGTCTGGGCCTATAGAGGGAGGAGAGATGCATCATGGGAGCCCCCCAGAGGGA